>JAOUZG010039927.1:471098-488758 GCA_026289955.1 Argiope argentata | reverse complement strand
ATATACCAAATTATATTTATCCACATCTTTAAGCTTTGAAGCAATAGAACTCGCTTCAAATATAATCAAAAGCTTATATACCAAATTTTATTCTTCTTCAAAGCAATTTTGAACTATCGTTATTACAGATAAATAGATAATCAACGAAATATATGTAGTCAGAACTCAAAAAGATCTGAATTGTGGATTTTCATCAAATTCTTGAGTTTTCATATTTTGACGACTTACATATTATTTTCATAAATCGTATAGGAGAAAGTAAAAACTGAATACTTTCATCGACCATAGAATTTTAGGGGAAAATTTTGCATAGAGTTTTTGCTATCTATTAATAAATGTTTTTAAAAATGTGTGGTATTCCTGAAGCAACTCTTGATGCTTTTTAAACTTATGAGCTCTAATTTTGAACTTTCATTATGTATCATTTGAGAATTATTTCCACGTATTTTTACATCCACTTATTTAAAGTATGAATAAAAGAATATATAGTAATATTCAAAAAATTCGAACTCAAGATTTGGATAAAACTCTTCTTTTTAAATCTCTCAGAGTTAATACAACTTGTGAAAACGCTAATTATTAAGCAAGAAAATAATTTCTTTTCACCAAATTTGTATATTATATCTACTTCTGAATAAAATTTATTCAGAGAAAGCCATATGTTCAATTATCCGAATACAAGGAAACACGAAAACTGCAAAACATATAGAACAGTACAGAAAAAGATTAGTACATAGTTTTAGCATCTATAATGTAAATCTGTATCGAAATTCGAAACAAATGTGTCGATTTTTCAGCCTGTTAGCCTAGTTTATTAATTGTTAGCCTGTATTTTTTCATGCAGGAAAAAACGATAATTCAGAAACGCAATGACTTAAGTTAAGGTAGCTTGTGTTCTTTCTCAATTTAATTATAATTTTCATGCCAAATTTTGTTTTTAGTTGACATCAAGAGCGTTCAAAATTCATATTGCATCTTCGTAAATTTGCTTATCTATGACATGACTTTGATTAATAGCCAAAAAATAACATAAAACCAAACATCAATCTTTCTTAACTATTATTTGACATACAGTTAGTGCACAACTACAGGTTTTTCTGAATATACTACGGATACAACTCTCATGCATGTGTAAAAGTAGAAATTTAAACACTCGTGCCATTTTCAGCCCTTTCCAAGGTTTGCAATTCCATTCTGGAAGGATGAGGATAAGTATGCGGGAGTATAACTTACTCTTTCTTATTTACATAAACTAATAAAAATTCGGAATATCTCTAAAAGGAAATGTCTTCTCCTGAATACATAACTAGGAAGCAAAATTAGAGATCGTACTTAAAAATTTAAAGATTGATCGAGTGGAAAGAAGAGAGAAAAAAATTGGAATAAGAAGTTTATGCTAAAATTTAAATTATATTTCATTATTTGAAATAAGTTACCTTGGATTGGCATCCTGCTTTGAAACTTAAATAAGCTTTTTGGAGCATACTGGTAAGGATGGTCAAATAATGTAGGTGAAACCTAAAAAATAACTTCCACTTAATTTCCACTTAACTCCAAGAGAAAATACTTTTTCTCTATCAAATTCAGTGTCGCAGCATACGAATACCTAGAATTAGGAAGAAAAAGAGAAGTGGATACATTCGAATATAATCTTCAACAGGGTTAAATCTGATTTCAAGAATTTATCACATAACCATCATCGAACAAAATGGTTCTTTGGTGAAAATCTTCTGGCTCAATGTTATTAGCCAAAAGATTATTATGACAGATCCACAAAATTGGGATTCAAATAATAAATCTACTGTTTATCATTGGATTAGCAAACCTTGGGCTGTGATTTCGAGCCTGCAATCCGTGTGTATGGTGGCTGGCACAGATTATATCAGTTAATGTCACAAATTCCTACCATTTCGTGAGTAATACCACAGGGGTATTGGGTCAGAGGTGATCGTTCTCTGTTCCAGATCTAAATTTCGATCTTTGGAGGAATGGATGAAATACATGAAGGAAGTTCTCCCCGTAAAAAGGATTTGTGATGTCTGTGAGCTAGAAGTCAGACTTCTGCCCACGAGTGCTGAGGGATCCATGCCCTCAGAATCTCGATTCCCCTCCCGGCGGCACCTCGTAGTTAGGGACGAGATGCTTCCAGTATGGTGGTTGGATCTCGCCAACCCAGTGGAAACACTAATAGGCGAGGGTTAGACTCCTCCCATCGATGACGGGACCTACTTTCTTCGGGGAGGGTTGTACAGTGGCCGGTGATGGCCTTTAGGACTCAACCGCAATTCCCACTAATTGCTGTTGTGGCGGTCCGGTTATTCAGTTCCTATGGTTAATCCGTGTGCCTTCGTGGCGGGTCGCAGAGTTTGATCTTTGACTCCCCCTCAGAAGCTACCACACCTCTCCTTACATTGTAAAGCTGAACAAGAGAACAACAACAGCTACAACTGTTTTCCATTGATGATAATACCTCAAATTCGAAACCAATTCCACCAAACACTAAACGCACATGTGGACATGCAACCTAGTAATTCAATGTATTATGTGTTAAAATATCTTTAGTATATGGCTAAACAGTAGAATGAGCGATTCCAATTCAGTTTTAAATCATTGGTCCTCTGTTTCTGTGACCATGCCACCATGAAAAAGGTTCACTGCAAACCTATTTGATTCAAATATTCTGATTTAATGTTATTGATGTGACTTTTATTTGGTTCAAATTTACGACTGACCACTATCTTATCAAAAGATATCAGGTTCTGATACATTTAAATGTTTGTAAATCTGGTTTAATATGACTGACGCATTAACCTGGATTTAAAATATCAAAAAATAAAGTGTTGGTCCTCTGGTGAGGCCTCAGCTGTGAAATTAAAACTTTCGATATCCGAAACCCTATTCCATTAGACATCAAAAGCATATGTGGATTTGAATTATATTAATTCAGGGTCAATTGTTAATATTCTGTTGATGTTGGTACGGAGCAAAAATATATAATTTGTGATCCTGAACCAGACATCTTTATCATTCTTTCATTATGGCTCAAAATTATGAGAGGCATCAATAATCTTCATGTTGCTTTAGAACTGGATATTAATACCAAATATTTAAACTAAATAATTATTCAAAATCCTTATTCTGACTGCAAAAATGCCAAAATTGAGTAAATAAAAGTCATATAAAAGAACAATACAAAACTTTATAGATCGAAATGTTCCCCGATAGAGAGTAGATGGTATGGAAACCTGAATTTCAAACTTTCAAACATTGCGCTTTACTTCAAACAGATGGTTTGCTTAATCAACAAAATGAAAAGGCATCGTAAACTTCTAATGTCATCATAATTCTAAAGTATTTCGCGGCAAAATATGCATATTTTCCGCACCGACTAAACACTCAAATCCTCAAAAGTCAACTAATCTTTAGGAAACGGGTTAGCTCAAACCTAAATACGAAAGGTAAATAAGTTAAAATCACGAATGTTGGCTGTCTTAATGAGGAAGTTCAGGTAGTACCATGAGTTGCTAATTTTATGGGTCTTTTTTTTTCTCTCTCTCAATTTTTTGACATACTTTTAAAAATCACTTTCTCTTTAAGGGTGATGAATGCAGTCTGTGATTACTCTGTGCTTCCTCATTTTCTTGACAGGTGAGAAGGGAGTGTTGAAATTCACGATTCTATCCCCCTTCTTCGAATTCCTTATTTTTAATAGGCGCTGGCGTGAGGGATGCTTTGTCATAATCATTCAAGGGATTAGTTTTCGTGGAAGCAACGTGTTATCTTGAATGAATTCTCGCTGTTCCTAATCCTTTTGGTCGGAAGGGAACCGCAGACACGCCCCTGTGGAGAGGTGAAATATGGGGCTCGGGTATTTATTTCCTCATTTTAATTCCCTCATTAAAAGGAAGATTCAGGATTCGAACTTTAAAAAAACAATCAAGATGCACATTCATAAGTACTTTATCGAACCAATTATTATATCATTTTGTAAAATTAAGGATCATTTAAATCTATAAAATAAGATTTTCTTCATTGTACGCCATAATTCTCAGTAAAAATGAAAAAAAGTAACGAAAAAAATATTTAATAAATAACTTAATTTATGTTAATAATATTTCTTAAACAAATGATTAAAGGAAATTGTTATTTATCCCTTTTCTGTTACCGTTTCTGTTTCCTTATTATCTAATATTGTTGGATTATGAACAAATTTTTTAACTGAAAATCAGATGAGGGTGCCAATGAAATACCTTTCCTTCTTTGGAAGTATCTATAATTATAGCTACTGAGTATCATAAATCAGGTTTTAAAATACAAGTTGCTGGAGACATAGAAAAAGTGTACTTGAGCCACTCTAACTCAAGCGAGTTAAGTTATATCAGCATTCCATTTTGAAACAACACTATGGCTATTTAAGGATGGACCTTGAACTTTTAACCGTGGTCAGATGAGGAGGACGCATCTAAACTGGCAATCCTGATCACTTTAGGCTTCCATATACGAAAAGTAATTTTGCAATATAAACATGTTTGGGCATATATGGATAGGAATAATTAATTGAACACGAATTTTAACATTTACCAGTTTTTAAGTCCGAGTATCAAGAGGAGAAATAAAAAAATGAAATCTTCGATCGTAAATTTCAAGTTATCATGTGAGAACGTAATTAATTTTAGGTCATTACTTATCTTAATTAATTTGTAATTAACCAGTTAAAACTGGTTTGAAACAATCACGAGATTTCTCTATAGGTCTCTATTTCTCTTTCAATATCTAGGTGTATATATATATATATAGATATAGATAGATAGATAGATATAATGATAATTTTTTAATTTCAATTTTCAATTTTTCTAGCTGTCAAACAAAGCTTTGGAGCTCGACCGATTTTGAAATGAAATAACAGTTATGATGTCATAGTTCTTTGTCAGTCTTTTAAAAACGGCCCTGGTTTCAATGAAGCATACATAATAATAATGCAACACAGGTAAAAGCAGGTAAAATACTTTTTTGCCCCTAAATTTCGCTGACATCAAAACCTCCTAACCAAAACAATATTATGTTCTCACATGATAACATAATAATAAAAGGAATGAATCTAATATGAAATACTTAATTATGAGTTGGTCTTCTTGAAAAAATATTTTTTATTTGAATATTCATTGAATCATGGTATTGAATCAAGAGTAAGAAAACAAAAACAAGAAAAATTGAAATGCATTAAAAGGAAGTTCTTTTCTAATGAAGACAAAGTTCAACAATAAATATTCGGTTACGTAATAATAACTATAAAATAGCATCAAATTCACAGAATATTAATATTAATACATATTATCTTATTTTAAAATCTTTTCAAAAATATTTTTAAAAAAGTTTGTGAATACTTTAATTTCTTCAAACTTTTGCTTTTTATTTTACAAACGAAACTGTTTGATAAATTTTATCATCGAATTTAATTTATTATCTAATCTGTTCCTCACTTTTTAAACAAAGATTTTAAAGGAAGATTCATTCGTCTATTAAATATATACCTATTATAAATCATGTATATCTATCATAAATCATATAATATATCTGCAAACTAGTGGTTGTATGTGACGTCATTGCCAAGCCGAAAATCATCCGGGTAGGCTTCTAAAAAAACTCTCTCTCTTCTCTTCGAAATAAAAATAAAATGTTTAATATCCTTAGTTAAATTGTAAATAAAATTACTTTTCTAAAACACCCCAATAATTGGAATCACAACAAAATACACGCAACCTTAATAACAATAAAATTATAAAAGGCTTAGGACTCTAGAGCATTGAATAAAGACTGATATACTTTTAGAAAAAATAATGACTGCCACAAATTGATCTATTGCTTATTGAAGAGAAACATGTAATTTCAAAATGCTAGGAACAACAACAACAATATTTTTGTGTCGAACGGCAACGACTATAGGGAACAAAACATATATAATTATGACGTAAAAAATTCTGGACTGTGTTACTTCCATAATAATACGATGCCGATCATCAAATATTTATTACTATCACGAAAAAAGATAATCAAGTGACATCTTCACGATAATTAACTCCGCTATTTCATTACATTCCGTTATTCACCCAGCATTAGTACCGTGAAAATTCCACATAATTTAAGGTTTATTGGATAACGGCAAATAAGAAAGGGTGAAAAATGGGGGATCCCATTTAAAAAATATTTCCGCCATGCCTTTTTCAAGGGTATCTACATTGATGAAGATCTCCCAGTTTTCATCCAAAAAAAAACTAAATGGTTAAGTGCCGTCGTATCTTCTCCAAGAGCATCAAAATCACCCATAAAGACGGAGGAAAATTGCTCACATCGAAGGTCTTCGGTAACTCTTTCGCCCATAACAAATTGCGCTGGGAATAATTTCTGGCGGACCTCTGACCCCCTCACCTGCACTGGTTAGCCTTGAAGGTGAACCAGGAATGTGCCTTTGAAAACATTAGTAGACACTCGGATGTCAATAATCCGTTTGCCGATTGATTAACGGAGGTTTTTATTGTCTTGATGAAGAAATCAGGAAAAATGTGGCGGAAAATGAGTTGGGTGACACAGAAGTGAGTGTTAGAAGCCCATGATTTCTTACTTAGAGCTTAGAGATCAGGCAATCCTTAGAAAGTTATCACTAATAATAACAAAGACAGGGAGACAGAAGAAGGACAGGTTGCATTAAAAATAGATAATAATTTGAGTACTAATTAAAATTCATTAGATGGTCATCAGAGATTGATTTTTCATCATTTCTTTTAATTTTAATTTATTTTTAACAGATTTTTTGAGGAAAATGTTTGTTTTGTAGTTTCATTGATAAGTGAAATAATAATCGAAGAGCAGAAATCCAATTTTGACTTAAATATTTTATTTCGTTTCCTAAAACAGTTTCATAAAATTAGATGCTGTCTAATAAGGGAGATTATTATTCTTTTTATTACATCATCAACGCTATCACCAATAAATAAATAAAATGAATGGCAATTTGTCATGAAATAGTTTTTTTTAATTCTAATTTAAAAATAAAAGAATATATTAGTTTGTGGCGAAAATAAAATTACTTGAAGCTCATTAAAAATAATTTTTCTAATAGCGTTTTATAAAATTAGATGCTGTCTAACAAGAGAAATTGTTTATTTCATTGCATTATCAACAATATCACCAATAAATAAATAAAATATATAGAAAAATGGCAATTTGTCATGAAATACTTTTTTTAAAAAATTCGAATTTAAAATTAAAAGAAGATATTACTTTGCGGCGAAAAAAAGTTACTTGAAACTCATTAAAATAAATTTTCTAATTAAATTTTATAAAATTAGATGCTGTCTAATAAGGGAAATTGTTTATTTTATTGCATCATCAATATCACCAATAAATTAATAGAATAAATAGAAAAAAGGGCAAGGTGTCATGAAATAGTTTTTTTTAATTTAGACTTAAAGAAAAAAAGATATTAATTTACTGAGAAAATAAAAGTTATTTGAAGCTCATTAAAAATATTTTTTCTAATTGCGTTTTATAAAATTAGACGCGGTTTAATAAAGGAAATGATTATTTTAATGACTATCAAAAATGTTATAAATTAATCAATAGAAAAAGTGACAATTTGAAATGAAATATTTTTATTTTTATTTTAACTCTAACTGAAATTTAATTTTAACAAATTTTTGGAGAAAAATGTTGGTTTTGTAATTTCATTGATATGTGAAATGAATAATAGAAACGTAAAAATTCATCCCCGACTTAAAATTTTTTCTTTAAATGGTGATGATTAAAATACCTTTAAAAAGGCATACAATTGTTGCTGTTAGCCGATAAGGAGAAGATTCTATAAAAAATTTAAAAAATTACTGCAAGAAAGAAAATAATTTATTGGAAAATTACTTAACGATTCACCAAGAATTAATTCATACATTCTGTTCGATCAGGGATGGGCAAACTTTTTCAGTGTACAGGCTATTCTTAATTTTTTCAAGGTGTTGGGGTCCACCAGTGACGTAGGTTTACAATATTTATTATAACTGAACAATAATAAGGGAATATGTAGTTACCAACATAACTACAAACATAATAATAATTGTCACAAATCAAGTAATTATCATAATATCAAATAATGCATTTAATATCAAACTTTTTAAAATAAATTTAAAAATAAATCATTTTTATCTAAAATTAGTTCTCTTACTTATAGTTAGTAGAAGACTTCGGCTACATACTGTCACCCATTATCTTGATACATAATTACTAACCGCTAATCTCAATTATAGTCATCGCTGAAAATGAAGATTCACACAGGCAGCTAGAATTAAAGATATGCTACTTTTCTAAAATTAGGATACGTTCATCAGATTCGAACATTTATTCTTAGATTCTGAACAACATGCTTTTAAAATGATTTAATTTTGAAGAGAAAAAACTTCGTCTTCATCAAGAGAGAGAGAGAGAGAATTCAGTGTTCAATAAATTTCTGTCTTTTAGTATGCGTGTCTTAGGGCTTAGTAATCGTATCTTATGGCATAGTATGCGTGTCTTAGGACCGTAGTATCCTGAAATGTCTTGGTGATACAGCGGTCGATCAACTTAATGTCCTAATTTAGATTTTGCGTTAAAAATAAGACAACTATTTGTTGTTGTTGTTGTTACTAAGGGCACTTGCTATGGACAAGCTCGCTGACGCAGACAGCGATTTTAAGCAGAGAGTGAGTCTCTTGTTTCAAGTAGCGCCAACTAGGGGCAAGAGTACATCTTAGATACACATACATCACATTCGCTTGTACAGCCCCTCTTACAGTGCGGAACAGTCACACATCTCACAGATAGCACACAGAAGAACAACCATGCCCGAACCCGGGACACGAAACCGGGACTCCCAGAACACGAGGAAGAAGAGCTACCTCTATGCCAGGATATCGGCACATGCAATTATTTAACTATGGCAATCACACTAAAGCCTTCTCTGTTTTTTATTTATTTATTTATTTATTTGATGACGGCATTGGAAGCGAATGGGTTTTCCATAATTTTAACAGATTCTTCTGTAAGTCAGTACTTTTTTTTAATTCATCAGGAAGCCTCTTACAGACATCAAAAAAGAAATGAAATTGATTGAGGCTTTTAGAGCCATAGAAGTGTTGCAAAACTCTTGATTTCTTACTTGGAGGCGAAGATCAACCGTTCCTTAGATAACTTTATAATAGCTGATACTAGCAAAGATGCAATATTTATTGGAGGAAGAACAAGTCTGTGTAAGAAAGGTAAGAAAACCATTGAAAAAGAAAATTGCTCAATCTATCACAAAATGATTCTTTCACTAGTTTTCTTCAATTAAACTGCCTGGGAAAGGAAATATAATTCTTTCTATTACATCAGAAGCGAATAAAATTTGGCATTTTTTCAAGAAAAAAATATTTCCTCTGACCTTTTCTATTCGAATTTAATTTGTTGTAGCTTTATTTTGAAAGGAAATGAACTGGATTTATCGACGTATGACTTTCAAATAAAAATTGTATAATAGTAATGGATGCTATAATTTTGCTGACAACGATCGTTAATATCCAGTTTCTACCTGCCGCCCGACATCTTTAAAGCAAAAGCATTTTTGAAATATTCGCTACATTTAAAGTACCTATAAATTTCGGCATCTTTAAAATAAATATCAAACGTTTTTTATAACTGTTAATCCAGTCTTTTTGGTAATATAACTTAACAAACTTTGCAGTAATAAAATAATTGTGGTAAAAGTAATTTTCTGTTCGTTTGAAGTGTAACTAAAAATATGTTAGGACATTCATAATAAATTAAATTACATCTAAATTACTAAATATTTTTTTCAAATTCTTAAGCTTCAAAAATATATAAAATACAATAATATAATGTTGATAAAATGCAAATAGCATAATGTAAATCTTTTATGATTTCACCAATAAAAGTATGATCCATTTTCACAATGTTTTAGTAAATGTAATTACAGAAGTATTAAACAGTCTTAATTTTCTATATTTAAGAGCAATTTCGCCACAATTATACTCATTTCATAAAAAAAGTTCACATAAGAGAGTTTAACTGAACCCTAAGGAAGAGTAATTCAAGAAAAATTCTAATTTTCGTGAGTTGTTCAGTTCGTGAAAGAAAAGTTTTACGTGAATGTGAATTACAGTTATGTCTTAACCGAGTCTATCAGGAAATCAGTAATCATTTTAGATAATTAACTTACATGAACTATAATTCATAGCACGATTACTCTTTTTATTACAATTCGCAAACAGCAGCTCCTAAGACTCAGCGTGAATTCCTCGTTGGATACAGTTCTGGCGAATAAATACTTCGTGAATCCACTTGATCTGGTGCAAATTGCATTAAGTATTCATGGAAAAATGTCTTCAATAGTCAGGTTTGCTCTTAACCCACGACTCAACCGAATTACCTTAAAAATATGAAAATTACACCTGCAAGTAAGCCTTCTTAAGGTTATTTACTTAATTGACATGGCATGACTCACTTCAACCGTAGATCGATATTATTCAGGTTTCCCTTTTCAAGAGTCACGCTTTTTTAAAAAAGATACAAGATTTCTTTTAGGAAGCGTGATCTGTTTTATAATCTTATTTGCATTCTATCAAGCGCTGTTTAAAGAATTTTCACATGAATATAAATGCGAAAATTCAATGTTTAAGGGATTGAATTTTACTAAAGGGTGTTTTACCATTCAAGCAGTAAAGTATTAGTAACTCTGTTAAAAAACCATTTGACAATTGATAGTTTAGGGTTTGTAAAAATAGAGTGTTATACAGTAGGGCGAACTGCTATTGTTGTTGTTACTTATGGCACTTGCCTATCGTCAAGCCCCCCGCTGATACAACAGCAAATTGAAGCCGAAAGGAACGTGTTTTTTTCTGTTGTTGTTGAAGTAGCGCCAACCAGGGCCAAGAGTACGACTTAGCTACACACTCACCACATTTTACTTGCACACTTCCTTTTTACTGGGACGCACAGTAATACATCTCACAAATAGCACACAGAAGAACAACCATGCTTAAATTGGGACTTGAATCCGGGACTTCCAGAACAGCAGGGAGAGGCGCTACCTCTGTGCCAGAAAGCCGGCCAAACTGTTAATGCAAGATTTAAATTAAATAAAGAAGAACACAGTTTTTTTTCTCTTCACTTTCTTACATTTTTATGAAATCGTAAAGAGCAAAGGATGTAATTTATGTAATAATGCATATGGTAAATGACCCCTATGGCTTTGTTGACACATAAACACTATTTTGACAAAAAATTTCCATGACCATTTAGAATATTCTGCTTTTCGTTGATATGGCGTTTAATTTCCACCTTCAATGCACGAGTGCTTGTTGGCAGAGACATTCGTCATCAAATAACCACATTAAAAGAAGTCCAATGGTGTTAAACCTAGAATACTAACCATTCGTCTCCAGGACGAACACTTACGAAATAACTTTGACTATTTTCCCCCTATAACAGTAAATGAATATTTCTATTCAGTACCTTAATCTGACTTAAGGAACTACAGATGAGGACATTCCTTTTCCCCGAAATATTTCCGCTTGTAGTATATCCAGAACAATAATCGTCTGAGACGAATGGTTATCTGTCCCGTTAGTATTAAGAAGGTATTTCTGTGTATGTTTGAAAATGTCGAAGTGTTTACACGGAGAAAATTATGGAGAAGGCCAGAAGCTATCCGTGAATTATTGAAAGAATTAAGTGAGAAAAATAATTCTACTTCTGAAAATGAATCTGAAGATAAAGATTTTATTGAAGTTCTTCTTGCTCCATGGATGCAAAAGCGCCTCAACATCTCAAATTTGCCCCGTTCAACAAGGACTATTATAAGTGAACTTCTAAAATTGAATTTAAACTTTCAACGACCTGAACAATACGAAATTTTAAAAAAAGAAAAAATTATGCATTTTGCCCATATAATTTGCGCAGAATGACGCACGCAATTTTTGTTTGTTATGTTCAAGAGCAATATGCGGAGAACATCACGCATATTTGTGTAAAGATTGCTTCGAAAATAAATAAATAATATTTTCATCCCACTTGACAATCAAGAGTTCTGAAATCATCTTAAGGTAGTTTGCTTTTATTTAAATTAGCTTTAAAAATTGATTTTAAATCCACTTCGTCTAGGAGAAGAATGGTTATCATTCTTGTTAGGTTTTTTTTTAAGTTTACCTTTCTAGGGTTAAGTCACACGATCTAGGGAACCAGTTCTCACATTTTCGAACTGTGGTCGTCAAATTTTCATCATTTTTGAAATAGTATTTTACAATAAAAACACATTGTTCTATCGTTTGGCGCACATTTTTTACAAACCCTAACCTATCAGCTGTCATATAGTTTTTTTCAAAAAGAAAGCCAACATTTCACTGCAAAAATGGAGGCAAATTCAAGTCTTGTGTTAATTTTGTGAAAAGTTAATAAACTATAGGGAAAAGTAAATATTTTGGTTTTATCGTTATTTTAAAAATTATAGGCGACGAATGAAATATTTCTAAAGGTGTTAATTTTTTTATTCATTCTGTATTATTTAAGGACAGTAAAGAGATAGATTTCATTTGAGAATATATTTTAACAGAATTCACTTTTCACATTTTTTATTTCATTGCATTTTATGAAGAGTATTTCCAACAACTTACATAGAAAAGAAATGTGAAATTTATTTTCTAATTTATAAATAATATTCCCTAAAAGTATACTTCACAATGCTTGTTTCCATCATTTCACATTTGATTACAAAATCTAACAATACAATTTTCTCATCCTTCATAAAACACTGAAATTCTTAGTTATAATTAATAATAAAATTTATAGAGTTCCTCTTTTAACCCCTTAACCGGTTTTCCCGTACTCCGTACTTGCATCGATTTATCGAATTTTGTTGTAAACAAAAAATAAATCCTTCATAACAATTAAAATTCAATAGTAAAATGACTTCGGATACGTATATAAGCCAAGTATTCCATGGATTTCCATTTGAATCAAAATAAGAAAATATTCTCAAAAATAAGAAGGTGTCATCTTATTAGATAATAAGGAAAATAAACCAGTTAAGGGGTTAAAGTTTCTAATGGTAGTTTATTTAATAAATCCAAAAGATTGAAATTCCCCACTTTATAGTTATGCCTATAGAAAAATAAAATTTCTAATTCCTGTATGTTCAATACTGAAAAAAATGGTTCCAAGTTATTTCTACGCATAATTTAATACTTTTTTTATTCCATTAAATATATTTATATTAATTGAAATCAAATTTAATCTTCCCTTTGCGGTTACGCATTTCTTTTCTTATTGCCATAATAACAAAAAGAAATATGTTGTTTCAAATTATTTTTTCTTAATTTAAATATAATCAGTATTATATTTTCATGATTATTGCATTATTTGAAAATTATAATGCAATTTAAAAACTATGATTTCCAATTCGTCATTTCGAATAATTCATTTATAACAATAATATTCATAACAATTATATTTCATAAATAACATTATTTTTCTTCCTCCGACGTACCGTGTGTTTCAATACTAAAACAAATTTCTTTTGGTTTCAAAGATATTTTTAATAATATCCTCAAATTATAGTTATTTCCTTGAAAATAATTCTGGAAGCGTGTCATTCCGGAATCTACAGCATAAAGGATTTCTAAGCTCTAAAACATACAGAATATTATTTACAAAACTTTAAAATTAATTTGAGTAAATTCCTTCTTATTTTCTTTTTGAAAATATTTATTATTCAAATATAATACGAAACATTCTCTAAACAGCATTCTGCGTTTTCAAGGCCACAAAACCTTGAACCTTAGCTTGAAATTCCCTGACAGATTTATACCCTAACTATTAAAAAAATACCTTCTAATCTATACTATAGTCAATTCAGAATGATTATTCATTAACTTTATTTCGTAAGTGTTATAATTAGGTGTCACATGATTCTATTTGTGAAATAACGTAGATTATTTTCATTGTGTGTGCTACGATTTAACGGTAAATGCTTTATGAAAGGAGACTCAGACGTTACATCAAGGGTCAAGGTGATCTTCATTCTGGTTGCCATTTCTGGAGTTAATCTCACGATGATGATACTCGAAATCAACAAATCTCTTTCTAGGGTGGGTTCGACATGCTTATTAAATGTAATTGTATTTCATTTTTAAGTGGGTTTCTAGAACTGTTGCTCATTTTCTTCATTCACCTTGACACTCATCATTTTCATTCTTAGATAGATATGACTGTAGAGATAAGACTTTGCGGCTTGGTAATCCCGTGGTTCGAATTTGTATAAAAATAACCAAAAAAGTTATTTTACATGGTCAGGAATTCTAGATTCACACTAAAGTTTAATAAGTGGATTAATTTTAATATTTCTGTTGAAAAAGAGTTAAGGGTCCAAATAAAAACAGCTTTTGTTTGTAAATCGGCCTATATTTTATTATCATTTGAGAACATGATGTTGTTTTGGTTGGGAGGTTTTGATGTCTCTGAAATTTACAGGCAAAAAATATTTTTACTTTCTTTTACCTGTATTCCATCATTACAATGAATGCTTCTTTTAAAGCAGAGGCGTTTTTAAAAGGTTGACCTGATTTTACTAGTAATGCTTTATCATTATGTATGCTTCTTTGACATGAGATGCGATTTTAAATGAAGAAATTACTGACGAAGAACTATGTCCTCACTGCTGTTATTTCATCTCAAAATCAGTCGAGCTCCAAAATTTTGTTTACCAGCTGGAAAAATTGAAAATGAAAGTTTTAAAAATGATCTTTATATATGTATATATATATATATATATATATATATATATATAGAGAGAGAGAGAGAGAGAGAGATACATAGAGATAGATGGAGATTGATAGAGAAGTCTTGTGATTGTTTTAAGCCGGTTTAAATTGGTTAATGACAAATTAATTAAGGTAAAAATGACTTAATAATGTTTTCACATGAAAACTTGATAGTTAAAATCGAAGATTTCATTTTCTTTTTTTCTAATTTTACACTCACTGTAACTTTTAGCTCTCTATAAATATTCAAGTTCAGAAAAAAAACACAACAATCAGTAACTCCTTAACCTCTAATCCATACTTCGTGTCATATCGACCTTTTTTTTGGAAATTCTGTCACTTCTTTGTGAGGCAAGCTAATAAATTATGAATATTAAACTTTTTATAGAAAGCCCATGATATCAATCGTCAAGGGTTTATGCTTTAATAAAAATATTTATTTGAAAGAAAATTTTAAAGAATCTTCATATTTATTTACTTTTTTAGTTTTTGATTCTATTAGGTATTATTTACATTTTATTCTAAATTAGTTAAAGTAAATTTATGTATATAGAAAGAAATTTATATATAGGAGCATTTCTAAAATATGAAGAATTTTATTGAAGATTTTATTATTTTTTAATTAATTTTATTCTTATTAAAATTATTTCTGAATTAAGAGATACGAAAATAAAGTTAGTAGTAACACCTGTTACTCATACATCGATACGTAAAACGTATAAAGATTATTATTTCGAAGTTATTGATTTTTTTTAATTTTCGAATAGTCAATACGGGGCTCTTACAATGGTATATATACATCTCGTGTCACTCAGGCATCTACAGTAAAAACGTAAAAAAATGAATAAAAAATGTATTATATTGAAAACTGGTAGAATATATCGGTAATACAGATGTTGCATGGAAAGGATAAAAAATAGGATTTTTTTATTGCCGAATATGTTTCTGAAAATATGGTCGTTTTTCAAATTTTAAATGTAAGTTCTAGGAAATTTTTTTAATATAATATCTTATTATCAATATTCAGCAATAATATAATAGTGCTAATTTATTTTCTCGTGATAAATATAAATACTTCAAGTTATATCAAATTTTGAATATACTGTGCACTCTATTGTTTTTAGGGTAAGATAATAATTTTGCTAAATGAAATTATTATTAGTAGTTTCTTTTATATTTTACCCGACAGTATAATTTTATTTGTATACTTAAATTTAAAACATTACTAGCTTCTTAATATGTTTGTTGGTGTTCTAAAAAGTAAATTTTATTCATTTTATAATTTAAGTTTTAGTTCTTAACTAGAATTCCTTTTTAGTAATATTATGTCAATCAGAATTTATTAAAATGTTTGTTAAAATGAATTATAAATTAAAATTTAACTCAAATTCTCTGCCAGGTGGTGTGTCTAATGGGGAAGGAAATTTTATTATGTTAATCAATTAGCTGTTAGTTAAGTACTGAAAATAATAAAAAAATGCATTATTATCTTCAAAAACATAATTATACAAAATTATTTCATATTCTGCTTCATTAGAAAATAAATGAAGAAATCGGTTCAAAATTTCTACGTGTAAGCCTCAAACAAGTTGATTTAAATAAAAATGTGTTGTAAAGATACACAGATTGAACTTAAAGATATTTTTGTTGTATTTCTATTTCCGTACACTATTTTCATACATTATTTCTTATTCAGATGCTCAAATTTTCCTATAAATTATATTAAATTTATATTATGCTTTTATAAAAATTAATATATTTAAAATAATCTATTAGATTCTATCGTTTAACAGAATGTAATTTTATTGCAAATGAAAGCAGAAACATCTAAAGCTTTTTTTACCATTCAAAGAATGTATTTAAAAATAATGTGTAAATTTTCTTTCGTAACGACTTCATTATGACGACGTTTATGTTTTTGACATATCTGAAATGTATATCATTTATTAACTACAAGACAATTTCTAGAAGTATAAGCCAAGAATTCAATCA
The DNA here is from genome assembly GCA_026289955.1 of Argiope argentata. Lineage (NCBI taxonomy): Eukaryota > Metazoa > Arthropoda > Arachnida > Araneae > Araneidae > Argiope > Argiope argentata. Next base: position 471,929 of record JAOUZG010039927.1, on the reverse strand, counting down.
AATATCGGAGATTTAATTTTTCAATAATCTACTGCAGTTATACGCCTGTATTTATTACATTTATAATCATATTATTTATTATATAAACAAATAATTTATTATTTTTATAATAAAGAGAATAAATGTAACGATTTCAATGAAAAGAATACACAATTCCTTAATAGCTTTAAGTGATTTTTTTCAATAATTAACTATAGCCGCAAAAACATTCTTTCATGCTTGTAACTTTCTAATACCATCCTATTTTATAAAAACCATTCGTCAAATTTACTAGGCCGCATATAAATCTTCCAGAAAACATGCATCATTTTTTTTTCAATAACACATTATTTTACCATATATTTTCCATATAATGAATCGAAGCTCTTAGTATTTTTCGCAGAGTTTTTGCATTTTCATGGCCATTGTTTATTCTAAAAGTTCGAAAAAACACATTTCTATAGAAGCGTCTTTGATCAATTCCATTACATAGAAGGGCGGGAATTTGCATGCTAAATAGGCCATTTAAATAACGAATGCATCATTCCGGAATGTAGAGGCATCATTTTACTTATTCATGCAAAAAAACAAAACTTCAAGGCTTGTTAAGACGGTCTTTAAAAGAAAAAAAACAAGCTGAGTAATCATTCAAAAGAAGACGTGAGCTAACGTTCCACAAAGGAGTCAGAGACGGATGAGTTAAAAGTTCTTCCTTCCTGCCTCCCTTTTCTCACAGTACAGATAGTAACAAATACTTTGAATTACCTAATATATAGTTACCACCTTCAACTTCCATCCATAAAGAAGGTAACATCTCAAAGCGATTGTATTTCTTTTTACGTCAATCTTAAT
>JAOUZG010039927.1:428050-471088 GCA_026289955.1 Argiope argentata | reverse complement strand
ATGTTTGAAAATTATTTCCAAAATACTTTCTTATCGTGATAAAAGTCTTCTGGGCATCTTTTTAAAAGATAAAATCTTTGGGATTTATAACGTTGTATATATTATTAACAATTTTCAATTCCGAAATGGGAATTTTGCTTTGGTTACTGGAAGCGGGTAAGCCTGGACGTATAATTGAAAATTCAATTCGGAAAATAAAAACAAATTAATTTTTAAAATTCACTCTTGCCTTGATAAAAGTCCTGAGGACATCGTTTCAAAAGATTGCTTCTATATGATATAACTTTGTAAGCATTATTATCAGTCTTCACATCATTCATAGGAATCCCAAATTAGCAATGATTGAGAGCATATCATAATGTGCATATAAGCCATTTGATCAAAAAATATAATTCTAAAAATTGTTATATATTGTTATATTTAAAAAAGTGTTCCTAAATACATTCTTCTCGTAATAAAGAAGGCATTGTTGCAGGGGACATCTGTTTAGACAATGCCCAGCTTTATAACGTTGTAAATATTATTAAAAATGTTCAAATTATTTTTGGGAATTTTCTGTTGGTCTTAAACAATTGAAAATCTATCCCAATAAATATGCAACTTAATATATCTTTAAAATTATGTGATAAAAAAGATCTATTATCGGTAGATTTAAAAAAGATCGTTTCTATATGTTATAACTTTGTAAGCATTATTATCAGTCTTCACATCATTCATAGGAATCCCAAATTAGTAATGATTGGGAGCGTATCATAATGTGCATATAAATCATTCAATAAAAAATATAATTCTAAAAATTGTTATATATTTTTATATTTGAAAAAAGTATTTCTAAATACATTCTTCTCGTAATAAAGAAGGCATTGTTGCATGGGACATCCGTTTAGACAATGCCCTTTCTTATAATGTTGTAAATATTATTAAAAATGTTCAAATTATTCTTGGGAATTTTCTGTTTGTCTGAAACAATTGAAAATATATCCCAATAAAAATGCAACTTAATGTACCTTTCAAGGTATTTGATAAAAAAATATCTGTTACCGGTAGATTTAAAAATGTTTTCTACTATATGATCTTTATAATAATCTTAAAGTATCTCTTAAAACTTATAACAATGTAAATAGTATCGATATTTTTCAAATTATTCATGAAAATTTTTACTTTGTTGAAAAAAAATGGAAAGATTTTCTAATAGACATTCTTTCTAAGGTATATGTAAAAGCATTTGATAAAAGAAAATATGTATTCACGGAATATTTTAAAATGATTTTTGCAATTTGTTTTTATTTTCATGAAAGTTTTCGAATAATGTGGTAATCTCGTAATAAGTAATCTCGTATATGTGGGCTAGAGATAGAAAACATTAAAATCGAATACGAGATTTTTACGAATTTCCTGTTTTTAGACCACCCCGAGTTAGAAAAACGCATTTTTATAAAAAGTCCTTCTGTCTGTCTGTTACAAAGATAACTCAGATATACTTTGAGCTAAATGTTTGAAATTTAGTAAATAGTCTTTACACCAAATTTCCAGGTTCCTGTGAAAGTTGGAGTAAAATTTGCCCAGAGAAAATCCGTCAAGCTGATCAAATATAAGTCAGACGATAATTGCAAAATAAAGAGATATAGTTAGGTCGATAACATTCGGTATACATATTTAACATATATAAAGTAGCCAACTGTCAATTTTTCAGCCAAATCCAAAGCAGATTGACTGTCTGTCAGACTGTTTTCCAGAAACCTGAAAAGCGGACATTCAAAAGTGGAAATACTTAAATATATCGTTTAACATGAGATTTTATGACTATAAGTGCAGTTCTCAGTCTAATTTTTGCTTCATTCAGCTATAAAAAATACAATTTAACCACACAAATTCTAACTTTTGAATACTATTAATGCATGAGAGTAATTAATCGCCAGATAACTCGCCAAGAATGATACGATTGATTTTGTAGAAATACTCAATTCAAACCAAAAGTTAATTTATGGTAACAATTGAACGCCAATGCCACGTCAGGCGTATTCTAGTATAATAAGTGTATTAGAGTATGAGAGAAAGTTTCAGGGAGACTACTTAAACCAATTTTATTTTCAATTATAACAAGTGTCAATACAAAATGGGATTATAATAAATAAATAATACAATTGACAGAATTTATTACTATTTCTATAGTTCACCAGCACATTGTTGTCAAAGCGTCACTTTGAAATTCTTCGAAACGATGGAAATTAACAGTTTTCATGGTATCTATTTATAAAAGAAAAGCGATTGATTTTTAACCATTCATAAAAATGGGGCTCTGATATTTTCCCAACTACTTAGAACTCTTCAAGATATATATTGATGACAAGGGAATTAATCTGAAATCTTGAGCCTAAAATTGTTATGTTTCAATCTATTTTGCAGTTGTTGAAGTTATAAATATTATCCCTAAATTCAATTGGAAATAAAATTATATGGAAAGATAACATAGAGCAGAATTTAGTAGTTGAAACAGTTCCTGTCACCGTCCAAGAAATAGCTTGCTTTTTCGAAGAAAAATCACAGATTTCAGTACAGGTTTCATAATATATACGACATAAGGTATGCAGGTTGATGATGAGAATGTAAAACCTCTGGATAAGAGAGAATTCTACAAAAAATAAATAGTCATAAATTCGTCAAATGTGAAAATCCTAAAATTAAGCTACATAAATCTACATGTGATCGTACTGTAGATCTTTTTTTGCTCGTTATTTCAAATTTTAATTCCACTTAGAAATTAACAATTTGTTGAATCTCCTTGAATCAAATGTCTCAAATTTCATAAGCTGTCAGTTCTAATTAGACATAAATCGATATGGATTAGAGAAAATACACAAAATATTGATTTTTACTGTCAAAATAATTTAACTATTGTCAAATAAAGTGAAACGTTTAAATTCTTGTAAAATTAAACAAAATCTGATTTACATAAAGACTCAGTTTCTCTTTCCAGAAAAACCGAAAAAGGGTCAATTCTTAGTAACCATCTACAGAGCCAGACTTTATTTACTAGTATTAAGAGGTCGAATCGTGAATCCTCAAAACACGAGCTAGGCCTAACATGACCTCAAATCTTTCCACATAAAATGTTTGTGTGACTTAGTGCTTAAGCAATGACAGAGCATTTAATGTTTTTTTTACATTTTTGCCAGTGGAGGAAAGTGTCATGAAAGGTGATGAACAGAAAATTGAGCGATTACTTCATAAAAAAAAAGAAAGAAAGAAAAAGAAAGCCTGAATTTTTTTAAAAAAAGTTTTTGTTCATAATTACTGGAAATTGTCCTATATTGTGACTCATACAGCACAATCGTGAGCTACTTGCACTTTTGTCGAATTAGTTTTTATTGACTCATTTAATCAGTAATGAACTTACTCATTATTGGGAGCGGTGTAAAAATTTTCTTCAGAATAGTTAACAGCAAAAACATTGCACTGACGAAATGCTTATACTTTTTTGGTCATCGCTTTTAATTATTATAGATGGGTTCTTTTCCATTAGTCAGTCGCAAACGAAAAATTGCCAAATAATGTAGAATTCCGCCATTTTTTTGGCAATTTTTCGCTTGAGCCCAGCTAACGGAAAAGAACCTATAGATGATATCAAATGGAAATATGTAATAATAAGCTATGAGTATGATTGTTTATTCAAAGGTATGCGAACGGTATTTTAACAACATTGTGAAATCCTTTTTTTCTTTAAAAAAAAGTTCTTAAATCTTTATGTTCATCGCATAACTTTTTTACTCTTCAAAGAATTTTTTGGTTCCCATTTTATCATTTAACACATATTCAAGTTCATTTGATTAATATGCTTTAATATAAAATGATAAAATTATCAAAAATATACGATTATACAATACAATTATATTTTATATATAAATTGATATAATAAAATTTCTAAAATATATTTTTAAACTTCCTTAGAGAGAATAGATATGATTGTTTTAAGATTTAATCTTTCATTCGAATACAAAAAGCATTGCGTTTGAAGAAATTCATTTTGAAAAAAATGAGTTTTAAAATTACATTCGAAATTATTAAATATTTGATTAGATTAGAAATAATTAGATTAAATGCAAACAAAATGGATTAACTTAAAGGAAGGAAACCAGAAAACACTTTTAATTTCCTAAAAGTTTTTTTTCTTCTAAATTTCGAAAAAATTCAAGCATGAATAATTGGTAATGACACAAAAGAATAAAAAGAAATTTGATATTTTAAGAGATTTTACAGTTTTTAGAATGTTAAACAATCTGAAATTTTTGCCTCACAATAAAAAATTTATGTATCTTACTCAGCACTTTCAATAAAGAAAATATATTTAAAATTGCACTAAATGGGATGTTAGAATAACAGAATAATTTATTTTCAATGATGTAAAAAAGAAACACTTTACTGAAAATAATATTATATTTTATATTGGAAAAAATAATTAGAAATGAAAATGGTAATATTGAAATCAGAAGCCATTACGTTATGATGTGTTATTTTATATTTTTAAGGACTACTATTTATATACTGTAATTTGCTCTGACTATAAGTTTTTTCTAATCCTAGTTTAGTTTTGGATTCTTCAATGAGTTTTTGATGTTTCTAATGGTCATGAACCGTTTGAATGATATGTAAAAATATTATTTTTTATTTTATTTGTTTTTAGTTTCTGAAATTTCGGAAATATCGTATGCATGTATGTTTAATTTTAGTATTTTGATATTAAACGCAAAGTTATAAAAGATACAAAAATTTCTCCTTTTTATTTTCTCGTCACAAAATTAAACCTCTAAAAATGATGAAACATCATTATAATTTATTAACGCCTATTAGTAATTTATTTCTTTTTGTGAGGATATGATTATAAAAATAGAAGAAACAAAGAAGTATATGTAGATGAAATTAATATGTAGTTTTAGCATAAATTTAAATACTTGTTTTAAAATTTAAAAAATAGTCGCTATTAGGAAATTATACACATTCTATAAATGTACATGCAGTCTTAATAACTTAAAACTGAAACAAAGTAAAAGGATAAAATATTATAAATTATTTGTCTTCAAAATTTCTTGACATTTATTTGATAGTAGGACAAATATTGAAAAGGAAGAAATAACTATAAATAAGTAATCAAATTCAGCAAATTTTACGTATAAAGTCCTTTAATAATAAAGAATGGCACTAAATTAAAGCTTTTGTTTAAAAAAATGTACAACAGGAAGACATACATCTGATTTTTTTTCAACAGCTGTACAGGAAATTTTTTGACAGTTGATCCTTTTAACCGCGATATAAAAATGTGCTAATTTCCGTAAGCAGAATGATTATTTTAGCTTTTTTTCACTTAAAAAGTATACGAAAAAACTGAGTTTTGATTTCTTTCAACTACATTCATATCACCAGCACTGTACGGCTGCACCTAGCCAAGAAATGACAAATACTCACCTTTCATTGACCTTCGGCTTCCCTTATCTGTTTCTCCTTCATTATATCCAATTACGAATTACTTCGCTGCCTTTAAAATTACGAGACACATCAACCTCTCTTCCGGAACTCGTAAGACACATAAAAACATGTATTACACTTATCTGCAATTTTATTTTTTAAAAAAATAAAATAGCTAACTAGGTTTGAAGCTTACACTCAAATATACTTTAAAAGTCAAAATTGCAAGCACTGATTCATCGATCTTGGCAAAACCAAATCTTTGAATATGATGTACTTTATGAATAAAATTTGACACTAAAATTGAAGCTTTTATTAATCAATGGGTAAAACATACATTTTCAACATCCTATCTTTCCAATACCATACTAATCACCATAAAGATTATTTTAGCGTGTTGTTTTATGTAAAAGTATAAGAAGAAGTCGTGTCTTGATTTCTTTCAGCAGAGAAGCATTCATATCACAAGCCCTTTACGGTTGCACCTTGCCAAGAAATGACAAATGTTCACCTTTCATTGACCTTCATTTTCCCTTATCTGTTTCTCCATCATTATATCCAATTACGAATTACTTCATTGCCTTCAAAATTATGGAGAAACCTCATTTTTCTTCCGAAGCTTGTACATCACAGAGAAAACACGCATTAACCTTCTCTGTAATTTATTTAAAGGAATGAAATAGAAAACTATGCTTGAAGTTGATCCTCAAAAGAGCACTAAGCCGACGTCCAGGCGCGTCTTCATCGTGATCTGTTCTTCCTGGGTTTGAGTCCCAGTTTGGGCATAGTTGTTCTTTATCTGTTCTGACTGTGATTTATTCGAATGTGTGCCCCCTTCCCCTGTAAAAAGAGGGTTGTTCAAGCGAATGTGATGCATGAGTAGCTGTTCTGTATGTGATGTTTTTATGAAACGTGTTGTGTACTTTTTAAGCCCCGTGTGATGCTTAGTAATTCACAGGATTTCTGATTGATCAACAAAAAAAGAACTTTAAAAGCCATAAATGTGAGCATGGATTCATCTGCCCTTAGTCAACCAAATTTTTAAACGCAATGATATTTATAAATAAAATTTGGAACTAAAAAAATATCATTGATTTTTTTAGAAAATCAATTAATAGGAAGACATACGTTTTCAACAGCCGATCTTTTAAATCACGGTAAGAAAATATGCTAACCTACATAAAGATTATTTTAACTTGTTTTTTTTTTATGTAGAAGTATAGGAAGAAGTCGAGTCTTGATTTTTTTCAACAGGAAGACATTCACATCATAAGAACTTTATGGCTGCACCTAGCCAAGAAATGACAAATGTTCACCTTTCACTGACCTTCGGCTTCCCTTATCTGTCTCTCCTTCATTATATCTAATTACGAATTACTTCGCTGCCTTCGAAATAACGAGGGAACATCACCATTTCTTCCGAAACTCGTACATCACAGAGAAAACATGAATTACTCTTCTCCGCAATTTTATTAAATAAAAATGTAAAACATCTCACTACGTTTGGAAGTCAAAAGTGCATTAAGAGCCATAAGTGTTAAAATGGATTCCTCGGCCTTGGCCTATCAAATTTTTCGAAAGTCTCTTCCGTAACAAGCGATTCCATAAATGTGCAATTAAATGTCATTCAGTTGACCATGATACGTCAAATCTCATTTAGAAGTTGACGCTAATTAACACCTGTTTTTTTTAACAAGACTACAGTTTTCTTTCGGAAAATCTTAATTAAGGAGCATCTCCAAATTCAAGATAATGAATTTAATCATTAATATTAACTATATTTATGAGAAAATATACAATATTCAGTACCCGAGAGCTGAATTCATCTAATAATATTTTTTTATATATATAAAGAATTCAAATTAATATAAAATTAGTTTTTATACATTTAATTTGCATTCGTAAATACTTTCTGAGATATGTGAGATTTTATTTCGGTTGCATTACTCAATTTAATTTAAAAATATAATAAATAAATGAAAATGAATATAGCAGAAGTCGTTATGAAAAGTTGAAAATAAATAAATAATAATAGAAACCACTATACAAAAATTTCTATAAAGCACGTTTAAGCGTATATATTGAACAATTTAATATTAAAATAAAATCAAAGAAATTTCTTTTGACTTTTATCCTCTACAATAAATGTTATCCTTTTTGTAATACTACAAAAAATATTTACTCGAGTTTTGAAATATTTGTTATTAAATAAGATGAATTTTTACATACTCTGTTTTTTTTCCAGGGAAATTAAATTTAAACTAAGTTTATTTCTGATATCTAGCAAATGCTTAAGACATAACCGCAATAAAGAGCACTTACAATACAACTCAGGTATGTCGAAATATGAAGAAAGACATTTTGGATTAAAATATTTAAATTGAACAATGAACAACCATTCCTATTTTTTTGTCCCAATTCAGCATGCAATTCTGAAATATTTTGAGAGTAAATTGCTTTTTGGTATGGGGCAGTAATATTGCATTAAGTGCATTAAATTATACTTTTAGTATTACAGTAGTACATTTATTTAAGCAATTTACAACATATGAATTATTCTTTTAAAAAATCGTTATTTTTTCAGTTTATTTCCTGTATCTATCCTAATGTTTACAAACGACAACCTCCCAAAAAATTTTCATTAAGAAGACGTTAGCCGATGGTAAATCATTGAATTTTATTACAATTTTTAATAGAACTTAAAATTTTAATAATCTTATAATCTAGTACGTGGTTATGATTTCGCGACAATACAGAGACATTTTAGATAAACTTTGTTTCTCTTAACCTGAGTTTCGTTAATCTGGGTTTTATTGCTCATATACATTAGATTAAAAATATTTGTACCTACGAAATAAATAATACCATTGTTCCCATTAAATATTTTTTATAAATAAAATACAAACAGATACACTATGGACATGTCGCTGCTAAATATTTTTAAACAGAGATTTTATTATAACAAAAAAAGTATTTTATAAAACAAATATATTTTGCTTTGAATTCTTTAGGATATTCAGCCTTTAAGACATAACAATTTCATAATTTCACAACGAATTGAATGATAATTTGAAATGTAAGCTGATGTATGTTATTTTCAATTGTTTTTGGTAAACGAATGACTATTGTTGGAGGTTATCTTTAGAATGTCCGTTTGCGGATTATGGTTTTTTAATCACTTAACTGCTTTATTTTCTGATTTATCTAATAAGAAGACACCTCCTATTTTAGGAATATTTTATTATTTTGATTCAAATGGAAATCCATTGAATCAAATAATGAAATAATCTATGTATTCGAATGAATCTTTGAATTCATTGAATCAAATAATCTATGTATTCGAAGTAATTTTAATATTGAATGATAATCATTATGAATGGCTTATTTTTTTGCTTATAACTATCAAAACTCACTCGGGCAAAACAGTTAAGTGGTTAAAATATAATTCACATAACCTTGGGCCAAAATCTCTGAAATAAGTGCAATTAAGAACAGATTCTTCATCAAAAATAGTGTAAATTAAACAAATAAAATTAAAGTAATCAAGAGTGCACTCTTGATATTAAATAGTCTGCATTCTTTTCAATTAGTTTCGCAAAAGAATGATTGTTGATAGAATGAAATGATAAGAGTAGTTATCTCTAGAATTTTTGTTTTTGATCTTTATAAAATACGTACAATAATAAGTTGCTAAATTTATTTCAAAATCAACCTATGAAACCTTGTATTTTAAAACAGAATGACCCGATTTTAATTTCACTCATAGTATTTTATTTTCCCATATTTCATCTGTCCATAAATGAAAACATAAAAAATAAATGTAGAAAATTATACCCGAAATATAACCGATGTTACCTTGAAAGAAAATTTTTGAAAGCCGTGTGCAGAAGAATAGATACTTCAACAAAAACAGTAGAAAATAATTAAACAAAATTAAATCAATCAAGCGTGTATTCCCCATCACGATAAAGAATACGTGACTGTTAAAAGGGTTGTTTATGAGACTAATAGGGATTTAATGAATATTAACACACTTTTAGAGTAATTAATAATGACCAACTTTCAGATATTTTCATTTTATCTTTCTCGTTATTTTGTTAATGAATAATTCTTTCACGGATTCAGCAGATTTTGTAAACAACAAGCCACCTTCAAAGAAAATGTAATTTTTATTCTTTTATTTAAAAATACTTCAAGGGCTTGAGTAAAAGGTCAAATTACTGTTCCTAAAATTTAATTCCATGATTAACATCGATATTTTTTTCACGTAATTATTGAGAAACACTTTTATGTGGCTGAGATGAAACATTAAATGAATTATTTAAAAGTGTATCTCAATAATTATGTTTAAAAATTATGGATTTTATTAATGGGATGAATGTTAAAAGAGTTATTTATCATTACTGATAAAACTTCTTTCGCGTTTAAGAAACTAAAACATTCTTTTGTAACGTTTGTTTCTAGTGACTTCTCATTCTTCAATTGTTACGCTTTTCTAAAATTTTGTCGAATAATATACAGATTTCAAATCATCATAACATTTTGTAAACATAATTCCTCTAAAAGAGGTTACGTTTTCAAACTTATTGTAAAAGTATTCCAGTGTCTATTGTAAAAGAGGGTGATATTTATGTTACTTAATATATGTTATTCCGATACAAAGCCTTTAATGCATACAAAGCAATAAAATTGATATTCTATCTTTCTTTCTTTCACTCTCTCTCTCTCTCTCTCTCTCTCTCTCTCTCTCTCTCTCTCTCTCTCTCTCTCTCTCTCTCTATATATATATATATATATATATATATATATATATATATATATATATATATATATCATGAGCACGCGAATGCTGAAAGCGTAATTTATTAACTATGAGAAATTTTCAATTTTTTATAAATAGTTTATTATTAATTACATTTGAATTTAAAATAAAACTCGTATTTTTGATTTTCGACTACCATGTTTCAGCAAAATATAACTTTCAAAGCATTATTTCGACTAAGAAATTTTTTAAGAAAACAAAATAAAGACAAAAGTCATGTTTCCGAATCAACCTTATGTCATTCCGATACAAAACATTTAATGATTTATTTGTTAACAAAAAGATTAAATATTTAAATAAAATCAAACATGTACAGATATTAACCAATAGCATGCGAATGAGTAATACGAAAATACGTCATTAATAAGTACTCTTTCGTAATTATTAATGACGAGAAGAATTAAAATGTTATTTATTAATCTAAAATAATACTAGTTTTTCGGTTTTTCTGCCAGCATAATGGTAACGTTTGAATGATCGATAACTTTTAAAGCATTATTTATTTCTATAAAGTATTTTTTCAAGAAAACAAAATAAAGACAAACGTTATGTTTCCGATTCTATGTTATTCCAATACAAAACATTTAAGGATTTATTTGTAAACGAAATAAATACAAACTTGAATAAAGCCAAACATGTACAGATATTAATTAATGGCATGCGAAAGAGTAATAAACGTCATTAATAATTACTTTTTTGTAAATATTAATGGCGAGAAAAATTCACGTTATTTATTAATTTACAATAATGCTAGTATTTCGTTAAACTTTTAAAGCATTTCTTTATATAGCTCTATTATACATACATTAAACATATATAAACATATATATATATTCACATATACATACATATTTTCCAAAAGTTTTTATAAAATGGGTGCAATGTCTTCATCTTTATCTTTTCAAACAGTGTTCCTCAGCCTTTTTTTCAATTCCTACTATTAGTTCACATTCTGTAAAGAGTTTTAAAAAAATAAAGGCAAAAGTCGTCTTTCCGAATCTCTGTTATTCCAATACAAAACATTTAATGATTTATTTGTAAACAAATTCAATAAATACAAACACATATAGACACTAATCATGGGCACGCGAATGCTGAAAGAGTAATTTATTAATGATAAGAAAATTTGAACTGCTAACTGCTTATAATCAAATTTTTTATTTACAATAATACTAGTATTTTTTGATTTTTAGCTAGCATGACGGTAATATTTCAGTAATATATAATTTCCAAAACATTATCTAATTCAGTAAACAACTTTCTTTAAAGAAAACAAAATATTACAAATAAGCATGTATTTTTTTTTTAAAAATATTTCAAGGATTCCTCAAAGAAAACCCGAAATTACTCGTTTTCTTTTCAAACAAATTTCCATATTGAACAGCATCCACTAGATTACTTGAACGAGTATCCTTCGAAGAGAAAGCTTATTGGGATTGCCTTGTATTTGATGGATTGGGAACGTGATGAAATTACATTGGTGGAAATGGAGGGTAATAAATTACTCCGAAAACATACTGAGGTTGTTTACTGAACCTCTGGACCAGAGTTAATGCTTGTTCGCTTAATATGGATATCAAGCTAACAGAAAGAGCTGAGGATATTAATATTCTCAGTCTCGGCACTATGAAATTGAAACGCGTCGTAATTCTTTCGCATAAATTAATACGAGACCGACGATGGATGGCAGATTATTACTTTCTTGTTGGCGTTTCTAGTTCAACTGATTGTTTGGAAATTTATGGCAGAAAGTTATGGAATTGCGTTCAGCCAAACTTGTACTTTGAAAGATTTATATATTTCGATAAGTTTAAAATTTGCTCTAAAAGTGATTTGAAAGTATGCAAGCATAGGATATGGTAATTTTTAAAAATCAATTAAACTATTTATAAATGCTTCGATACCATTTTTTTATATGCCATGACTTGGATAGCTTCTTCATTATGAATTGCATTCAATCTGACTGAGTTACAGTTGGTGTCCAGTTTTATGAGGGTATTTAAGAAAAAAGACCCTTTTTGCGTGGGATTTCTTTAGGTTGAGCGGTAGAGACAGTGAACAAATTCAATTTTAGTTCCAAATTATTATTTACATGTTGATACGAGATACAGAACAAAAATAAAATAAAAATATGAGAAGAAACACAACACTATCAGAGCATCGTTCGTCTCGTCAATCTCAGACCCACCTCTCTTCACTCTCGAACTTCTCTCTCCTTCTCCGATTGGCAAGTGGGGTTGCTATATGAGGTGAGCAGGGTTGCCAAAGTCGGCGAGCTTTTAAATTTATTTAAGGCTGCAGAAGTCTTGTTTCCACAAGATTTTAGCTTCATTTATTATAACTGTTTTTCAATTCAAATCTACTGCCTGAAACTAAAGATCCTTTTGAGTTCGCAAACCTTAGCACTTCAACTATTCCTATCGTTTTCGATTCATTTAATAATTTCTTTATATAGTTCTCCTATACATACATAAAACATATATATTCACAAATACATACATATTTGCTAAAGGTTTCTATAAAATGGATGTACTGTTTTCATCTTTATCTTTTAAACCAGCATTCCTCATCCTTTTTCCAGTTCCTACTATTACTTTACATTCTTTCTATATATATTTATGTATCTTGTTCAAATTTCAATCGTTAATAAAATATTTTTTTAATCAAGTCAAGTTCAAATATTTTTTTTAACTTGCAGTGGAGGGCCCTTCATGTTAATACAGTTTTTTAATATTAATTCATTAATTTAATTTAAGTAATTTTTAATGTTTTCAATAGTTTTAACAGTTTGTAAAGAAAATTGAAATCGTCAGGCAGGAGCTTAATCGGTAAAATGCAATTATTTTATATTTTTCACATGAAGGTGAAAAATGCAAGTTCAATTATTGGGGAAATCCATTATTTTTGATAAATTATTTATATTAATTGTAATTATTATTAATTTTTTTTGTTGATGTTGCTCTCAAATCTTTTGCTCTATCATCTATGTTTCAAGTTTTCATTTCTTATCACATTTCTCTCGCCTTCTTACAGGTACAGTAACAATACTGTATTACAAAATATTCTTATTTTCACATGTTTCATAAAAATTATACGTATTAATAATTTTACATATTAATTTAAAGTAAAAGGTATATGTATCTAAAATCTTATTCGGAAACTCTAAGCTTTATAGTAATATTCAGTAATTTAAAATGCGGTTAGAAATATAATAAATATATTCTCAAGAGCGAATTCATGATGTGAAATTAGTTCTTATAGTTATATTTTGAGCATACGTTGGATATGAATATTATTACCACTAATAAATAGAAATTGCCTTTAATCTTTTTCTCATATTAAATGTATCTGTTAATATACACATAGCGCTTCTTATTTAACACGTAACTCTTATTTCGCATACCCTTTGAGGCATACCTTCGCATACCATATATTTAGAAACAGTGTCTTAAAGAATACACCTTCCCCTTTCCTTTATTAAATTTCATAATTAATAACATTTGCCACAACTGGAAGATATCATAGAAACGTACAAACTAGAAATGTTTGTATCATTCATTATTTATTCATGCCAAATTCAATTATTCTTGTGAATATTTTAAATCAGAATATGATAACAAGTCTCCATTATTTCGGTTGGAAAATTACATAAAATTACAAAAAAAGAGGTTTATGTGATTCATGATCGACAATTTATGTAATATATATAACAATATAATATGAAGTAGGTATCATTGGTATATTCTCCATAAATAAATGCTAATAAGAATTCAAATTAATTATAAAAATAATACTTGAATAAAAGTTTTCAGTATATTTAAAACTTTATTTTCGATGAATCTCAATTGGGTTGTGAAAATATCAGGAAGAATCGATATAAGTAAGGAAGTTTAGTTGTATTTTAGAAATTATAAGTATTAGTAACTCTAAAAAACATGACATACAAATATAATTTTTCAATTATATATATTTATTTCCTTTTTACAAATAAACGTCAGATCATGAAACGATATCAATACCTTAACATTAATCTTGAGAAAACTACAATTTCAAGTCATCACACCAGTTTTAACAAATGATGAGATCAAGGACGTTTGAAGGAATTAGATCAATCATTCATGAGATAAAGATTACATTTTTTTTCATTATCCATCTTATTGAGATAAATTATTCTGTGAGTTTGGCAAGCATCAATATTTTTTTATTAAAATGAACAAAAACCATTAATAACCATAAAATAAGTCTTTACGATTTCTATATGAATGTACACATTTTTTAGAAGACCTTATTATAGACAGATTTATTTCTTGACTGAAATATAAGAGTCTTAAATTTATTAATTTCGATTTATTAAAATACAATTAAGTAATATTTGTAAAAATTGTTGCTCTTCTTGATTTTACAATAATTTATTTGATAGTAAAGATTACTGGATGGGGGAAATTAATTGATGACACATATTGTCTTCAAGTCATGAAGTAGTTATTGGTATATATGTGGTTTATTGGTAACATCAACAACTAAAGCACATCATCACGCTAGTAGTAAGGTAGAGAACTACAACTGCTATTTTCGAGAAACAGCTGAGATTGCACTCCCCATATTACATGAGTCAAGTTCTCTTCTGCTGAAAATTAATTCTATTAACATCAACAGTGAGACCAAGTGGGGCTTACATGATTGACAGTTGGCTTTTCCCAAGAAGACCACGTGATAAACTGAATTCTTAACAAGACTATTCGATTTAGGCATAATTTTTATACAAAGAATAAGCTATGCGTCAAACTCCATCTTGACACAACACCAAAGAAACTGAAACTTTTCCTTTTAGTGATTTTAATATGAGAATTTGATAAGGATATCCTTGACACGAGACGATTAAGGAAGGAAATCTTAGGTATCTTTGAATGAATATCGTAAGAATCAGGAAATTTTTATACTTTCATTAGGATTGTGATAATGGATTAAAGGCATCAATTTTCTAGATCACAGTTTTAGAATCAAGCTGATGGAGATTAAATGAAGATAAAAATTAGGAAATCAATTGATTTAAATTATATTTTAAAATATCATTACATGAATAAGTATTAGAATAATGACATATGTATGAAATTACATTCTTTAAAAAGTAAATTAGAAGTGCATTGGAGTGGTGATAATTTTATTTATTTTATTGTGGTAGTGGAGAAAAATACTTCTTGCGTTGTTATCAATATGCCTTGCTGAAATCATGAACACATCAATCCAAAAAAAAAATCAAGCAAATATCAGAAAAAAGAAAACTTTCGCAAATGTTCGCAATTTTTGTAATATCAGAAGGAAATGTGCTTATCAAGCACAGAGAATCAGCGTGGGAAAAGGAAAGTTCGCTCAACTTCTCAGAAATTAAAGTGAAATCTTAGTTTGAGTGATTAGAAAATCGTTAGATTTTGAGCAAAAATACACTGAAATATTATATGCATATATTTATGATAAAAAATATAGATAAGTTGAATATTTTACTACGATGAGAGATGAATATGCTGTTGAAAAACATTTCTTCTTCGTGAAGTTTTTCGCCTCCGCATGCTTCAGATGGATCACTTGATGGATTTCCTAAATTATCATGTGGGCGTGCACAAAGTGGAAGATAACTTAATAATCATAATTCGTGTTCACCCAAACTGATGTTGGTTCATAAGAACCTGGAATCCACTTTAGCTTTTTTCAATTTTTACCTGAAAGCATAAGAGAAAACTTCTAACCCCAGGTTCTGCTCTTCTTTTGGAAGCACCCCCTCAACTGCACTCACCGTAACCCGCGATAATGAAGAATGACGGATCATGATGAGGTGGCGAGGCCGCTCATCGATCACATTCTTGATTAATCGCGAGAGGTGGAGGTGGACCCTTCTTTAATCATCGCTCCTATTATACATCTTCATCGTGAGCCTTACGTGAGGTCTCTGCGTGATCGCCAAATACAACGCACTTGCATTTTTTCCCCCTTTCCCCATGTACCATGGTTGTAGGTGTCAGGAACAGAAGACGGGGCCTCTGGGATGCGCAATATTTCAGGGTGGTGCAACATGGTGTTTCCTTTTCTTCTCAGTCAGGGTGCGAAAAGGATAACGAAGTGAAGGTTTTTTTTAAGGCGTTGAGGCTCAGCAGTGATTTGTTGCGAAAACCTTCTGTCGAATGAAATGGAAAGGAAGTAATATCAAAATCTTGGCGTGACACACATGTGATGACTAATGCCTTTTCAAAGCAGTATTTATTTATATATATATAAGTGTTGAATGGGTGGGAAAATTCATTTTTTTCTCCTTGTGTAATGTAATTCCGAAATTAAATGTCAAAAAATAATTACTTGAATCATCAAGTAATATGACCCATCATTTTTTTAAATGATGCTATTGTGTTGAATACAAATAACGATTTTTTTTTCTATCAAAACAGTAAAAAAAAGATTTTGCGTTGAGATCTGACAAGATTAGTTGCAAATTGCTCAGAAATGAAAGGAAAAGATATGATGAAAGAGTACATTTGCCCGTTTAGCAATTTCCGTTGAAAAGCTGTTATTATGAGGATTTTCAAAACTTTTTGCCATTATAGAGAAAATTCTAGTCTAGGTTCAGGTAATGACATCTGACATTTAAATATACAATTGTAAAAGTGTATTTCCTTACTATATATATTTCATTAATAAAGTTTTGAAATAAAATCAGGAAAAATAATAGCAATATAAAAATATTTCCATATTTTTCACTTCAATTCCATACTTCTGGTGATTGCAAAGAATTGTGAATGAAAAATTTTAAGATTTATTTGAATATTTCTCAATGGTATGCTAGATTTAATCAATCCTTATCAAAATTTCCATAAAAAACTGTAAACTTCTTCCGTCTAATTTAAAACTGACCATTTTTAAAAATCTTCCCCCAAAAAATTCCCTTTTTATAAATTTTGAAAAATATGAAAATGTAAGAAATAATTTATTAGTCTTGTATTCATTAAGTTTGAAATGAAAAACGGAACTTTGCATCAATTTCTGCATTACTGTTCAGCATACAAACCTTACTCTTTATTCTAATAAACGCTGTCAGATTACTCTGTGAATTGTTATGACAATTCGAGATTGCTGTTGATTGCATTCTTCATTTAAGTTCAGCTGAACACATCCGAAGTAAACGCAAGTAAGAATAAAAAGCCACTTTTATATCTATAAACAAAACTGTTCAGTCACAGTTAAATGAATTTTAAAACGTCGTTATAATTCTGACAGTTTTAGCTGCGCATCATAGCAGTAGGAAATATATGTTTTAAACAAAATATGCTCTTAATAACTTAAATCAAATTTTATCTTTTTTTAAAAACTTTTCAACATTTGAGGTTAAAATAACAAATTAGACAATTTAAGTTAAATAAGGGAAGCATTATTTTGACAAAATGTATGCTTATTTATATTTGGGCACAACTTACAGAATTCCTTCGGTAAGATTAAGCAAACTTTATGTAATATTTTAAAGCAAGATAAAGTATAAAAACGCAGCCTTAATCTTTCTATATAGATATTCACATATATCAATTCGAAATTATTTTAAAATTTGAAATTATTTGAATTCGATTTACAACAGTAATCCAATTCAAGCATGAGTTCTTTATCTTCAACCAACAATCAATCGTCAATGAAATAAAAGGTCTTTCTAAAGAATTGAAAGATGGTCAAGTTTTGGAAAACAGCAAAAGAATTTCATAAAAAAACGACAGGCGATTTTTTAAACTTCTATTGGTTTTCTTTTTCCTTTTTGAGATGGTTTTAATTGTAAATTATCAACTAATTATTGTATGTTTAAGCAGAGGTTTTTAGAAATACGGCGCGAAAATTTAAAAACCAAATATAGTGCAACTCTATTGAAAATAGAAAGCAAATATAATTTGGGGTGAATTAGTTAAAAGTAATATATATCCTTATATCAAAATGCTGCATACCAAATTTGTAAGGATATGTTATGGATACAAAACGTATGCATAGATGAGATACACTTTTCCGAATCAAATATTCATCTGCAGTACATAATCGTTGAATGGTTTTACAAAACATTATCCAAAACTGGTTTTTACAGTTGCTGCATTAAAATTTATTGTATTTTGATCAGTATGGATTATGATATAAGATAAATCTGATATAAATTCCAAGGACAAAAATATTCTATTTTCATTTCATAGTATGTGAAATATCGAGAAAGTATAGCAATAGTCAAATAATTCGAACTTGGAAATTAGTCAAGTTTTAGACCTTCCTGATTATGAAAAATACATGTATGGAAAATGTCCACTGTATATCTATCTGTGACTGTCACTATATCTATATGAAGATAACTCAAAAACGCTTGTACTTACACGTATGAATTTTTGAATAAATGCTTACAATCAAATTCATAAATTTCTTTAATTGTTGAGAAAGTTTTGCTCAGAGAATATTTCTCTTACCTGGTGTTCGAATATATGTTGACACTATAATTACAAAACGTTGAAAGCAGGCACATAAAATTTGATACACAGATTCAACATCTTTAATATAGACACTTAACAAAGTTTGAGCGTAACCCAACAGGAATTTGATTGTCTGTCGGTCTTTTTTTTTCAGAAACATGTGGATGTGATAGCTCGAAAACGCATTAAGTTAAATACATAAAATTTGGTATGAAATTTTGAGACTTAAATTGTTAATTGTTTTTTGTTAAATTTTTGTTTTTGTTTCAATGGTTGGGAAGATCACGTCCGAAATCTAAATTGTATTTTTGAGTACTTTTGACCTTATACCAGATATTGATCGTCAAAAAAATAGCCAAAAATTACGCGATAGATTCAGTAAAAATTTTATATTCACGCCAAATTTCATTATTATATTGTTACTATTTTACGCAAATAACATAAAAGTCAGTCAGTTAGATAATATATATTTATTAGAAAGTGAGCGAGATACTTTTGGGAGACCACTTGGCGCTAGTTTTCTGTCAGGCGAAAACGCCAAGCGAAAATTATCGGTAGTTGCCATCGAAGATTCCTTTCAAGCATCATTCTAATTATTAATGCAATTTTAAACTCTCTCACACTTACAACAACTTTCTAAAACATGCATTATCAACACTTCATTGTCTTTTTTTTTTCACAACTTCACTGGCGGTGACCTCGAACTTTCTTTTTCTGGGTGTTTCTCCGCTAAAAGGCGTGGACCCATCAAATCAAACGTCCAACTACAAAGAGATGATGCCATGAACTTCAAAGCATAATGAAATCTACAGATCTACTGATTATCTTTAACATTTTTTAGAGAGAAGTGAGCTGAAAGCAGAATTCTACAACATAAATATGTGTAGGCGTAACTCACGTAAGGCCATCAGAATGTACATAAAACCCTACGAGTAAGTTTCCCCAAGCGCTTGATTTTCATTAATCATCATGTTAGTATTCCTACAACAGAGATGTGTTTAGTGACAAAAAATATTGCGTATTCACTTTCTCTGCGTGATTTATTAGCATTCACCCGATGCATTATTCACATCAACGTAAAATCCGCCGTTTAGAGGAATTTTTTTCATGTTTACATGTAAATTTTCGTAGGCTTATGTCGGTTTGTGTGCACACAAGTTGCACATTGTATCTAAAAGGAATTACAAATGATGGACTGTTTTGACAGAACATTTTTTAAAACTCTGCTTCTTATTTCAGACCAGGAAGGAATGAAATCTATTGTTGGATAAGTTAAGATAATCTTAAGTTCCGGCTCAGGCGAGACGTTGTAGAAATTTTACTGTCTGGCCAGGGTTTATCTCTTTTTAAGATAAGGTTATTCCCACTTAAAAAAAGATTAGAATGAAATGTACTATGCCTATTAGAATGAATCGCGTCAGAACATGATTTCATGAACGGCCAAGCACCAGGTGCTCGTGAAAGTTAAATTATACGTTTATTCGTTTTAATTGTTTGATTGAATGAGTCACTTTAGTATTGCAAAGGATCCAAAAAACTCTGTCTCGCATTTATTGTTTAAAAAAATATCCCATTTCCTATTTATTTCATTACATATAGTCACGCGCTCAAAATGGTACTTTTCTAGGTTTTATTGGCTGTAGTTATGAATTTAATTTTAATAAGAGTTTTTGTAAATGCAATGGCAACACTTTATTAAAAGCTGATTTATTTATTTATTTTGAGATGCTCGTGCAGATAATAAAATTTTCATTTTTCACCTACCGATTTTTGTTGACGCAAAAAGCCTCATCCCAAAATCAACATCATGTTTTGGCATGATATTAAATAAAGTATGAATAATTTTTTTTTGGAAAGGCCACCTTGGTTTTGATTTTGGAGAACGTAAACTGTATTTCTTAACGTCTTGTTTTAAATGGCCAAATGCTTCACATTAAAATGTATAGTTCTGATTTTTAACGCTAGGACTAGAATTTAAATAGAGCCCGAAATGTTAGTTAAATACACCTTACTTCTGAGATTTTGTTATTAATTAAATAGTTCATATTGAAGAAGAAAATAACCTAAATTTAAAAATTTACTATCTGATTGTCTTTTACAGCTTCTACTGGGCATAGAATACAGTTATTCTAAATTAAACTGTACTTATTTGAATCAATTAATCTGAATGAAAATAATGTGTGTTATTCACCTTTCTTAATCAATTATTATAAATTATTTAATTATTGCATGTTTCACTTTTTCTGAATTTTTTCCCCATTTTTATGCATGACGTACTTTACATTTAGATTTTAAAAATTAAAATTCCTTCTAAATTAAGAAACTTAAATATTCACTAGCTTTAAAATTTTTAGATTTGTTTAGGAGTCAAATGTTTTCTGAATTAAAGAAAAGAAAAACCTGTAATTCACTAACAGATTTCATTTCAATATTACATATGCTGCTAATATAATCGCTGTACATTAATTTATAATATATTATTATCTTCAAAAATCACTCCAAATATATGATAAACGAAGTAATCTTGCCATCTATAGCCTGTCTGTCCCTTTATCTTTTACTGATCTGTCTAGTCATTGTTCTTATTTCTAGAACATCCTAATTAGAAATTATATAGTATGTTCCCAGCTGCAGCTAAAATGAAATTATTAAAATATAAATTGTAATAATTTCTGTGTTCTTACATGAATAAAAAAAATTCTTGTCACGACTATAAATAGGTAACACGGAATATAAAGACATAAATCTTTTCGAAGAAGATTTCGGAATAAAATTATTAACAAATTAATTTTAATGATCTTTATTAATTGATAATCTTTAACAGACATGAGAATATAAATTTTTGGCAGTATTTCTACGATTCTTCTATCAAACAACTATTCGACAAAGCAGATTTTTATTTCCTAGGATCATAAATTATGCAATTATCTGACTTGCATAGTCTAATATGTAGCCAATATATGAAAGAATAAAAAGTATTTAAAAATGAAATAATACAAAATACTTAAAAAAATGTAATATAATTGAGTAAAAACATTACAACGTAATGGTAAGATTCTTAACAATTTTCCTTAGTTTAAGTGAGGTATGGATCTATTAAACATGATAACTATTCGACAGTTTTGTGCAGTTTTATCGAAATTGTTAATTAGAAACTTAAACTCAGATCTATTGGTGAAACTGATGGGCATTGGGTATGTACCAGTGATGGTGTTATTCAGGATTAAGCTCATTTAAATATTTAGAATTTCGGAACTTGTCAAATACAGACTTTATTAAAATTTAACACACATGTGCTGAATGCGAAGTCGCTGTGGGAAAGATTGGAACTGTATTTCAAAATATTTTATGCCAATTTTATTCAATATTAAAGACAATGACCACGTTTTGCTTCACAATTTGAAATATATTTTTCAATCGCATTTATTTGCAATCCTTAATTCTATAAGCTGACCTCTAATTTTCTTTAAAGAATAATGTTTTATTATTATAATTAGAAACATTAACTATAGCAAGTTATACTCTTAAAGTACATTTTTTACAGTTCTTCTTGTTAGTAGTGCCGCTTCCGAAATTTTTCCTTTTTTGGATAGATTATTGTAGGAAGATTACCTATTTCAATGGTTCTTATGACGAGACTTAAAAAAATTTCTTCAGTACTTTATCGATCATGGTGCCTAGAACCAGAAACTACACTTCGTTTAAAAGCTTATATTCTTTTCTATGTTATCTAGTGAATAAGGTAATTAGAGTAATTTTGTTTAAATATTAACTGGCTTGTTGATAGAAAGGTAAAAATCTCGAACGAATTCGTAAATGGTACATCTAGCTCTAAGGGCATAGAAATTGAGAGGGGTTGAAACTATCGTTTCGCTAGAACTTTCTTAACATCGAAGACAGAAAAATAAATCCAATTAGCGAAATTACTAGTAGCACCTCATTCAAACGAACAACTTTTGTATTTAGAGTTTATCGGTAACTTCAGTATCTTAGGATTTAGATGCTAAATCGTGACTTTTATGCCATAATTTTGGCTCTTTCTTAAACCAACAATTTATGTCGGCAGATAATAACTGAGAACTGGGATGTAAAGGAATTTATTTACCTTTGCCTTCCAGTTTTCCGAGAGCCATTTTTTTCACTCTTTTTCTTGTTCGCTGTCTTTCAGCCTTTTGCAGGTTCATTCTGAGTAAACATTTATGCCACATCTTTTTTTTTATAATCAGATTAAGGTATATTTAATTTTATTTGTATCTTTTAAAAAGAATTTTATTCGGCATAGTCAAGATATACTTTTATGTCATAAACACAGAAGAAACGAAAAGTTCATAATCCTCCTACTTTCTAATTTCACCTATTTTGTTTTTATTGCTTTTCATTTTTTATAGATCGTGTTAGTGAAAAATAAGCCTTTAGTCACGACGATTGAAAAAATGAATTCTTTGAATAGGTTCAGAATATATATGCACATCTTTTTTTAAAAAATTATTATTTTGTTTTAATCTGTTTGACACTAAGTTAAGAAGGGAAAATAGGGATATATTTTGTTTCGCTTTGGTATAACTTAATTTCCTGTCGACCTATTATTACTGCTGTCTGTCAAGAAAATTAGAATTTAAGTTTGAAATGTTCAAATATTATGAGTTTGAAATGTTCAAACGTTATCAGTTTGAAATGTTCAAATATTATGAGTTTGAAATGTTCAAACGTTATCAGTTTGAAATGTTCAAATATTATGAGTTTGAAATGTTCAAATATTATGAATTTGAAATGTTCAAGCATTATCAATTCTCTAGAATCGTATAAATAAGTTATTAAATGCTTTAATTAAGTTTATTAATTAAATAGTTTTAATTGTTTATTAATTAGATTTTATTAATAAAAGTTTCGTTTTAATTAATTAGTTTAATCCTTTAGTAATTAGTATCGTTTTAATGAGCTATTAAATGCTTTTAATTCTTTAGCTTTTCTTTGACATATAATTTTAATATTTAAACTTGGTTTCTGATTCTTTATTATATCTGTAAGCATATCCTTTATAATTTAAGTGTTACTTTCTACATTGCTGCAAAGTATGCAATTAAACAATATCATTGTAAAAGAGCTAAGAACATAATTCAACATTTTACATATTTATGAATCATTTTATTTGTAACACATAAAGCTTAAAATTAATTTATATCTCCCTTAGATTCAAATAATGGTGATATCATAACAGAAACAAGAACCATATCATCCGTAGTGATGCTAAAAAATCAAGATAACAAAGGAATTCACTTGGAAACTATAACCAAATCACAATTTATCAATTGGACTTTTCGGTTGATGTGGTGGTTGAAACTAAATTAGATATAATGCCTAACTAAAATTCGAGTAAAAATAAATATGGTTAGTATATATTTATGTAATTCAGGATCGAAGCAATAGTTATAAAATAAAGGAAACATTACATTTCCCATCCGGAAATTATACTTGGACTAATAATTAAGTTTATAGAGAAATATCTTAATTGTTTTAATCACCGTACTTTTTATATTATTTCTTCTTTCCAAAATGATTTTAATAAATTTCGGTTTAAAAGGAATTCTCCCACTATCAAATCTAATTTTGTTTAGCGAAGTTGATAGAATAATTAAAATTGTCGTGTCAACTCTGTTTTATTTACATCAATTTGTTCATTCTTATAATGTCTATTTTTCATGAATTTTTGATACATTATATTTTAAAAAAATGATTGATCATATGTATTTTTTTTTCATATATTGTGCATAATATGGACACGGCAACATGGACATTGAATAGACGGTAATTCTAGCATTAATAAATCTTTCGAAATTTGCTAAATTCTTTATCTTAGTCTAGTTAAAAAATTCTCATATAATTATATTATTCCTTATTACCAGTCACCTTGTTGAATCTTATGGAATTACGAGAACCTGAAATTAGTTGTTTTCCCCTTCAATTGGCATCTTTTGATATTCATTATTCTCTATAAATCTGGAAGAAATTGTTTAAAATGTATCAACGTCAAAAATACGTAATCTTGTGCAACCTATGATTCTTAAACTAATCTAATTTAAAAAGTTGATTTCAACTACAGAATCAGAACATTTAATTTAATTAACTTATTTCAAGCTTATGGTGATATTTATCAATTGAAAAAAAATTATATCTAAAATTCTGTAATCTTTTGTTTGCAAAAAAACTTATTTTTAATGACTATATCAAGCAAAAAACACATTTCTTTTGATAAGGAAACAAAAACATCTTTAAAAACAACTTTTAAATATCTGTATCGGCAAGCGGCGAACACTAATTATATATCTTGAATGAGCGATGCGCTTTCACATTAAAATAAAAAAAAAGAAGAAGAATCAAATTTGAATGTTAATAGATTTCTTAGACAATCCATTATATAAGATATGAATAATTCCTATCTATACCATCATTAATTTATCACATAATGTATCATGATTATCATTCGATGCATAGGCAATAATCATTTAATGGGGTTCCAATATCCACTTCTTGTAATTTATACTTCTAATTGAACATTTAACACACTTTCTTCCCATTGTTCATTATTGGCAAAAAGGTCACCTCACAGATGGTAGCACAAAGAACCGAGAAAATAACAAGGTCTTGGTTACTTAATTGTATTTTACTCTCACAGCAGCAGGTCATTTAATTGCCCCGATGAGTAACCGGCGCACTGTTTAAGTAAATAAATAAACAATCTTAAAATTCTCTACCAAATGATTGTTTTGGAACGATTCTTCCTGGTAAATGGTGGTTCCGAATGGGCCATTATTTACACATCAACACATTAACCCCTTGACAAAAAAGTAATTGCCATTCGACAACTGACATCATCTGATACCTGACTGAGAAAATGGGAGGAAAATAGCGATTCTGGCATAACTCTCGTGCGTTCGGATGGAGGGGGGTGGGTCATCTGTTGGATGAAAGGAAAGGTCAAACGCTTAAAAATGGGAGATCATTTTGTTAAGATTTGGTGATGGTAGGGGGGATAAGAGGCTCATAGAATCGGGAGGGGGAAATATCGTAGGAAAAGGTGGGAGGTGGAATTTTTCCGGCAAGGACGAAACGAACCGACATACTTTTTTAAGCAGATTTTTTTTCTTTCTCCCCCCCCCCTTATTTTTCATTTTTGGTTGTGTCGTATTTGATTGGCTGCAGGTAGCGTTTGGCAAATAATTCCGCATCCGGACTGTGAATGCCTATATATATATATAAATGAAAATGTTTAAAAGAAACGACAATACAACCTCATAACCCATACATCTTGTGGCCATTTCCCGGTCTTCCTTCAGGTAAGTGCGATTTCGTGACCATATCATCCCGACGTTCTGTGTTCTTGACTTTATTCGAGATCTATATTTGAGGCGTTATGGCTCATTTTCAGTCATTTAAATGCGTGTCGCTGTTTATAAGGGCTGCGACAAAGGGTGTCAGTCCTTTGAAATTCACTCGCTTTTCAATGCGTGAAGGTCTGCGAGTGAACAACTGAAGCAGAGAGTCTTTTTTTTTCTCCATTGAATTTATCTGTGGCTCGGCCATCCGTTATAGATTTGGAATGTAGGTTGTGTGGGAAGTGGGAATACCTTGATTCAATCATTCCAAAAGGTATGTCTTTATTCTTTGATGCAAATCTGTCAAGTCTCAAGACGATAATTAAATTGTTTTCAGATTATTTTAACTCTATTATCTACACTTTCTTTTAATAATGGATTATTGAATGTGAAGCTTCCACAGCTATTAAATTATAACGAAGAGAAAATATTTTAAAACATTCTTGAACTCATAAAATCAAGTGTTAACGAATCATTACTTTTTTTTAATGTTTACAATGTTCCTAAGAAAATTTTTTAACTCTTAAAGTTGAAATTTTAATTCGGAATTTAAAGATTTATTAACTTTTCACATAAAATTTTTAAGTATTTATAAAATTTAATGACATTTTATGTCAAAAATCGTTTTATAGTCCTCGATGTTTCTAGAAATTATTTTAAATGAAAGAAATTAACTGTCAAATTCTTTTCTTTTGAGTTTTCCTTTTATACCTTTCCTTGACGAATACTTGGCTAGGCGAAACTATTGGCTTCTTATTATTACAATTGAATATTTTATACATAATTTAATTTTAATGATTCTATCAAAAGCGTTAAAAATGTAACAGTCGGAGAAATAAAACTTCAAATTGATCGTTGTCTTTCATGATTTAGAAGAAAAGGACTTTATTTCCTCTTTCTGCAAGTAAATAGCACAGGAAATAAGCAAATTATTTTTCTTAAAGCAGTTTCAAACAGTTCAAATTCCCCGCAAAAATTATGATATTGTTGAAATTAATATAAAAACAAAAAAGAAGACATTTCAAAATTCAGGAAGAAATTATACAATAACAGTGTGCATGTCCTTAAAATGACAATTTTAAAATGGTGGATTTTTTTATTCAATAATATTTGTGAATAATATCCATACTTTCAAAAAATGAAACAAACATTAAAACCTGACTTTATTTTTGATTAATTAAAATATTTTATAGGTCCGGAGAGCACATTCCTGTCACCCATAGTTTATGTGTACTAAATTTCGTAGCTTAAAATTAAACGGTCTATCTTACAGAGAGTCAAAACAAACTCAAACAGGCTTAAATTCTTCTTTATTATTAGCAGAGATTACGCTTTCCTTAATGCATCGTTTAAAGAAATAAATCATTTTCATCAAATTAATTATTTAAGAATTCTCTATCCAGTGTTATAACGATATCACTGGATTTTAATTATGGGCATGTGATAAATATAAACTTTAATTTTAATTATTCTAAAAAGTTTTCAATGGCAATATTTTATTTTTTATAAATAACTTTTTCATTAAATAAAATCAAATAAAGAATATTTGAATTTATTAGTCGTTCGTCAATTGTCGTTATTTTATTAATTTAACGGTCATTAATTTAAATGTACATTATTTGATTAATTAAAAAATAATCAGAGTTAATTTCGAGCTCTGTTCGCATATTTTAGCACGATTTTTTTAAAAAAAAATGGTAGATACATTCATAAAGATATTAGAATTTTCTAAATAAAAGATGTTTAAAAATCCATATAAAGTATCTATATACGTGCAAAAAATTACAAACATTTAATTTTTGATAAAACTATAATCATGGTGTAATAACAAAAAACAAGTTGGTATTAGATTTTTTTTGTCCGTTTTAATGGTTTTTATCATTTCTTGATCTAAAAAATTGATGGTCATGTCATAGTACTTCCATTCACAAAAAAAACATTTATTTTTTTTTAAAGAAATTTTACTGCACGTGTTGTTTTTACTGAAATATATCTATGAACAGATAATTGAAAGTGAAGATATTTTGTTGCTCTATCTTAATTGTATTTTCCATTTGTTGATTCCTTATATGAGATATAATTGGATTTGGAATGTAATTAAGCATTGCACGCTAAAAATTAATATTGCATCTTAAACATTAATACATGAATTTAAACTGTGAAATATTGTATACTAAAATTAATTATTCTATAAAATATATAAAATATAAGTATATATTAAATCACTAAAGTGAATAGTTCATTTATTTCATAGAATTTCGGGTCATTTCATGATATAACTTATCATAACTGACCAGTTAATTTATATAATATCTAGTACTCTTCTGAAATAATTTATCATATTCTCAAAAATAACAGAATTTTTACATTAATGGTAACGTAATATTGTATTTGGAAAGCAAATAACCGAAAAATATCCCACCTCAAAAAATTAATAATCCTTATTTTCCCTCGATGAATAAGCTGTACTAAGTTCTAAGAAATGGTTGCCTTCAGCTTATGGTTTTACAGTATGTATATGTGCACTCTGTCAGGCAATGTTCGAGTCTGTCCAATCGAATGTTTTATTGAATTTTACCTCAAATTCATCGGCCACCTAACAATATAATCTGGATACTATGAGAGCTCCCAATTGTTCTAATTTAGATATTGTTATTTTATTTGTTGGTGACACTGTTGATTTACTTACTACTAGTAGAATTGAATTTTTTTTCTTTATATTCAGTAAGTAAGAAAGGAAATACATAGACTTCATAAAGTGTTCAAGAAAGACATAAAATAAACCAAAAAAGTTGAAAATGAAGACACGCGCATTTTTATTACGATTTGAAGGCATGAAATTCCATATTAGGAAATGAAACAAAATAAATTAAAAAAATAAAAATTCGGAATTCATTTGTTTACGAAGTCCGCAAAGCAGGGAAAGAAACTGGGTGTGATTCTTCCCACAGACATGACAGTTGGAAACAAAAATAAAAGACAAAGCGACTTTAGATGCAATAATAATATAAATAATTCTGCCACCACGCGTTATAGAAAAAGGAAAAACGATAACGCCTTCACATTTTTACCAGAGAGGAAAAGAAATAATAACTTAAGGAAACCAATGAACTCGCATCAGATGTTATTGTCTGACGTACGATTTAATTAAAGAAATCACCACCAAACATAAAATTGCATCCATATAATCATAAGCCTGAATTGCTCAGATGAAGATGTTTTATATACAAGCATCTAAACGAATGCGTTAACACGTTGCTTGCCATGTTATTTACATTCGAGTGGTTCTCAGTCAATGTAGAATTTGATGCGAGTAGAACAAGTCTAGGTTTAATTTATATCTTCTTGCTTTAACACGTTGCGCAGCCCATGTATCACTTATGATTCGTATATATTATCTAATTAGATGATTTTTTAACTAAAATTCGAGGCTAGCAAATAAGTAATTATCTAATTAGATAATTCTCCAAATCACAAGTATTAATGATGACAGCGAATGTGTTAAAAACATACCAAGTTATTATGGTTTGTATTTACTTTTTGAAAACATTCATTATTTTTAAAATGCAATCTGTGGCTTTTAATTTGTAATTGAATTATATGCTAAGAAATAATAACATTTTAATTTAATTTGAGAAACAAAATGAAAATTAATGCAAATTATATCAGGAACTATTTTAGAAGTAAGTTAACTTGAGTAACTGCGATCTAGACTTATAAAAATAAAACCAAATATTATTTCTATGTAGCCCATTTAAAAATCATATAAAAGCTACATTAAATAGATAACTAAATTATAAAATTCTTCATTTTCTACAACAATATAATGCAAAATGCATAAAATAGTTGGCACTAATTTTATTCCTCACTAATTGCACAGTATTCATATTGTACTCAAGATTCAGTGCATATATTTTTTTTATAAAAAAATTTAAATTGTCTTTAAAAATTCATCTCTAAGTCTCATTCTGATAACTTACATTATTTTTATAAATAAGATTTAAAATAAAATATATCAAAACTAAACAAGAAAGATATTGTAAATAAATAGCAAAAATATAAAAAAAAATGTCTACGGTGTTTTACATAATATTATTAATGTGGAATGTATAAAATATCTGAATTTAATTTTAATTTTATGCATTAGTTTTCAAGAATCATTATTCTAAATTACATATTCCAATTACTAATAATTAATAACATTCATATAATGGAAATTCATGATTCGATGATTTAACTGATGTTATTTTTTCCAGATAGAAATCAGGATGAAAATGACAAGCATATTGAGCATATGTAAGTTTTTATTTTCTTTTATTAATAATTACTAACTTAAAGATGTGTGGATAAACAAAAACATTTTTAAATCTTATATCTATATTCATATTCAAATGTTTATACTTAAAAATTATTTATTAATAAAGCACGTACTTTAATCTTGCTTTCAAATTCTAAAGCTATCGTTAAAATTCCCTTATTTAATAACAAAGCTCTAGTGCGATCAAAAATAGAAAATGCAAATAATTTCGAAACTTTTTTTTGGAAACAAAACAGAAAATTGCCAAACGATTCTCAATTCGGAGAAAACAAACTTTAATTTCTACTTAAATGTCACACTGAAAGTTATTCACAAACTGCGTATAATTTTCTTTTCTGCCGATAGAAACGAATCTTGTTAAACAACTTTTATTTTATTTTATTTCTCTTCCCTTCTATCCATATGATAAATTGCTTTGTGAAAGTGATACGTCAAAGAGAAAGACTAATAATGTTTTTCTAAGCTCTTATATTACATTTTTTTCATTTTTTTCTTCAAGACAAATGACTGTTTTTAGTATCTTGGAGTTACGCTACGGAAATGCAATTACAGTGCAGATAGCTGCTTAAATATTTTGATAAAACTTTTGTTCGAGAAAGAACGGAAATTTCGCTTATTCATTACTTGTATCTGAGGAATAAGCAAATATTATAAAAAGAAGTTCTTTTTGCATAGTTACATTCAACCGTCTGAAATTGTTTATTTTCAAGATTAGGGCACACATTTGAAATCTTGTCGCTTTATTATTTCACTTCAATGCAAATCAGAAAAGGGAATTAAAAAAAAGTTTTGTTATGCAATTTAGAATATATATTTTTTTCCTTTTCGAAAATTATTTTAACTTAAATAATTTTATCTTAAATATAAGCTTTTTATATGATCTTTTTTTGTAGCAATTATGTCAAAATCTTATTAAAAAATGGAGATAATCTAATAAATTTATAATTATCTAGAAAAAGAAAATGATAGCTGACTCGTGAGAAATTATTTCTAATTTTTTATAAATAGAAAGAAGACATGGAATGAAGAATTTCTTTTAAATATTACTTGCGAATTATAAACATATCCTTTTATTTTCGATAGTAAATTAAAGTTAGAATATAACACTTTCTATAGAAAGATTTGTTATGAAATAAATATGAATTTAGCCAAATAAATAATATTATTATTAAATAATATATCAATATTATAAATTTTGATTATCACGCAGCTTATTACATTTTAATAATTATATATTAAATATATTTTAATAAATCTTCATCTTGTTTTTAGTACTGATTGGATGCGTTGCGATTTCTTCAGGTATGCCAAGAAGGGTAAGTAGATCAGAAAAAATAATTCATATGAACAGAAAGTATCTATATAATTATCTAATGCCGTATGTAACATTATTCACAGTTAAATATATTTCAACATCCGATATACCTACTGTTCAATATCCGATATACCTATTATTCAACATCCGATATACCTATTATTTCTAAGTTTTTTTAATGTTTAAATTGACTAATTAGCGTGCGGATAACCATAAGTTTGAACAAAATTCATTGAGCTAAGATTTGAAATATTATTAATTTTTATTTATGCTAACACCGACCAGAATGAAGTTATATATAATATTTTTGTTCCATTCATTTTATTATTATTATCATTATTATTATTTTGTATTCAGCATGGCATTTTTTTTCTGAGAATTAGTTTTTGTTTCAATTTAGTTTAGGGATTTTAGTTTTGGCGATTCATCGATTTTAGCTTTCGTGTACATTATTGATAAAGATGATTATCTTACAAGGGAATAAACCATTATAACTGTGCATTAATATCGAAAATGCATTACGAAGTACTTTTTTTAGCTTTTCAAGCACTTTTCCAATATGTCTAATATCTTATACTACTAATTCAATTCCTAAACTCTACCAATTACGTTTGATAATGTTAGTAAATTTGGAGGCATCTAGACGGAAGTACTAAAAGAATAAACGCTGCAAAATTTTAAATTTTAAAAATATATCGTTGCTTTTAAAACTGAAATTCTGCCTTAGAGATATCTTTCATTATTTGGAAAATCAGTGTATATGTATATTTTATAAATAAAGTACAGTGCATGTGTATCAGTGTATATTTATTATCTATTAAAAAGATTGGACTCTTTAATGTGTTGTTACTAATTTCTCGGAAAATTCAAATGATGATTTTGTAAACTTAATGATTAAAATTATTTCATTACCTTCGAATACCTCATAGAATTTAAAAATAATTTACTTATGTCAAAAGCATTTAATATTTTTATTAATAGAAAACTCAAAACTAGTCATTGTTGCATCAGTTTTCACCTAATTTAATAAATATTTATTCAAATAATGTTAACAATCAAGAATACCATTAAAAATATAATGAAGCTTTTGAACGAAAATAGTGCTAAAAATTAATTCTTGGTTGAATTCTGTCGTTGCAGGCAAATAAAGATAAGAAATGAAAGTATAAAAACCAAAAGCATCAGCATATCAGCGTATGAAATGCATTTTCTAAAAATACTCTTAGAATGTTGATTATTTTCTAATAAATTTGTCTACTAAATCTGTGATATCAGAGACATGCATTTTTTAAAACTTTAGTTTCGATTTGCGATCAATAAATCGTTATTATACTCCTCTGATAGCACAATTTTATTTACAAAGTATAGCCACATTACCACACTGGCTACACTGATCCCATAATTAAGAGCATTCGGATTAAATCTAACTGACCGCACCCCGGCAAGAACAACTCTGGTGGAAACTATAATTGAGTCCTAAGGACCATCACATGTCGTGGTACAACTCTCCCCGCGTCAAGACATCCCGTCATCGATAGGAGGTATCCAACCCCTACCATTTCTGAGAACCAGCCACCCTATCGAAAGCTTCTCATTCATATTTCTGTGATGGTGGTATTCCCCCGGTGGGATAGTATAATCACACAACATAAGTCATACCAAACTTTTCTACCCGCTTGAAGACACACGGATTTAAACCCCGAGAGCTGAATGACCGGATCACCGCAACATAAACTCTAGCGAGAACTGTGGTCTAGTCCTAATGGCCATCACCGGCCACGGTACAACCCTTCCCGTAGGAAGTACGTCCCGTCATCGTTGAGAGGAGCCTACCCCCCCTATTGGTGCATTAACCAGGGAGGCGAGATCCATCCACCGTGTCGGAAGCATCTCATCCTCATTTCGAGGTACCAACGCTGGATGTTAGTCACACAAAATAAACCAAATTAGTAAGTTAAATAATAAGAATCTTCTTAACATTTCCGGTTTTTTTTTGTTATATTCACTATAAAAAGAGCGCCGTTGCATGCAAATATTGTAATGGTGAATATTGTAATCGTGATCCTGAGAAAAAAAAACCTTAATCTTTTCTTGAAGAATAATTTTGGAACGATTTTTTTTTTTGAAAGTCGAAATCACATGTTCCAAACAACATCGTGTATTTTCAAATAGATTGTCTAGTGAATGATATAAATATCCAAACAATATTATGACATCCTTCATTTTTTATGAAATCTTAGCACATTGGTGTGACCTACGTTTTCTTCAAGACAGATTAATTGAATTTATATTTAAAAATCTTCTAGAGGAAGTCTAGATAGTCATAAGTTCATAGTAGTTAAACATCAAATTGCGACATGTACAAATGCAGATTTATTTTAATAATCTTAATTCTGTTCTATTCATTAACTTAATATAAATGTAAGTATTTCTAATGGGACTGAGGTCATTATAACGATATACCCATTATAATGATCTTGTATTAGCAAAATGTAATTCATTATAATGATATACATTAAATGTAATGGCATTCAAAAGTCATCTTTCTGGAATCTATCTCAAATTGTACATTTCTTTTTGGAAGTATAATTCCTTTGTCTGACTCTGTCATGTCAAACAAATAATAAGGAAAAATTGAAAATCAAGAGTTTAAATGTAAAGGAAGCGTTGAAAAAGATTTGAATTTTATAACAATAATAAAACCCTTTGCTCGAAATCATAAAAAAACCCCATTTAAAACGTTTTTAAAAAATTTAAAAAAATAAAAACAACTAAATTGGTATCATTAAAAGAATTTTTTTTAAGTTTTCAGATGAGTTTTATGTAATAGTATTCTCGTAAATTAAAGCAAAAAAAAGACATCTTTTTTAACTTTAAATTAATTACATTTCTTTTCAAAATTATAAAGAAATCACTCTGATCTGTGCATTTTCACCAACCGCAATGCATCTGCGCTAAATTTGGATTCTGTTCTGCACGTCAACTGCGCATAAACATTCATTTTCTTTATTATTAATGTTAAAAGAGATGAAGCGAAAAATAAATGCCCATATTAATATAAATATCGGATATTTTTAGCTCACCCTGTATTCCTTTATTTAAAAAAGATACAGTAAAAGATAAATACCTATTATATCTTGGGATATCAACTGTTTTGCCTATGAGAAAAAATAACTTTTAGGAAATTAGTTTTCTTCAAAGAAATCAGAAACACAACGGAATCATTCAATTTCTTACTTAGGTCTTATATATCACATTAGTTCAATCGTAACCTATTTATCTTTTCCATTTTTTAAATGACACCGTAAGTGTCAGATTGTCATGTTTGATCAGCGTTGTATCATGTTTTTACTTCATTTTTTAGGCCAAGCGAGAGGCATATGACCTCCCCGATGGAATCAACTTGCTTCTGAATGCCGACCTCCGATCAACTTTCACTTGCCAGGGCGATGGTTATTATGCTGATGTAGACAACAACTGCCAAATATTTCATGTCTGCTACGGACACGAAGAGGGATCGCCAAGGTATGAATGCTAATTCTCCATTCAGAGAGAAATAAAGAATCATCATAATAGATTTCTCTGTATAAAAGAAATGTTTAAAATGCGGATTTGAATGAGCTAACCCCAGTGTGTCTTCCTTCATAGCTGACACTGTTCGTGTCAATAGTACATATACGTGTGGGGATTTATAATAAGCTTGAAATTATAATATTTCTTTCAAAATTTATACGCCATTAAATAAAAAATAATTACTAACCATCTTTAATATTTTAGGAGAACTGATTTGAATATTTTTCTCTCTCCGTACGGTATAGAGTAATTTTCTGTTCTATAAATATTTTAGAGACACTTCTTTTAGGGTTTTATTGTAATACTTAAGTCTTCGAAAAATAGCTTCAATCTTTATCTATATTAATAAAAATGCAACTCGAAATACGTTGCTAAGCGCAAAACTGGAGAACGGCTCGACCGATTCGGCTAATTTCTTTTAAAATATTTTCGTTAAGACATGAGGATGGTTCTTATGGAGAGAAAAAATTTAAAAAAACGGTGTGGAAAATAGTTAAAACGACACTTTTCTTACTTTCCCGCCAAAAATCTTCATATCCTTCCCCCACACCAACTGAGTTAGATAGCAGGAAGTAATAAATTATAATTTGTTTAGATAGAAATACGCGAAGTCAGTTGGTTTTCATTCATAGATAACGGGACGTTTAAAAAAGAAAGAAAATAGTTGCTTTTATTATTAGTCGGTATGAATATTTAATCTATGCCTGCTCAAAATAAAATCTGGGCAGGGAAGAAAAAAGTAATAACAAAGGGAAAAAGGGTTTCTAGAAAGAAAAGTAGTGAAAAAAAAAGGATAGAAAAGAAAAGAAGGGTGTGTGTGTCACCATTATTTCGTCTGTGCGAGCCATTTTCCAAGCTGTTTTTAAGCTTTTGCATCTCTTGAAAACCAATTGTGTCTTTATTTGTTTAGTGTGTTTACATTTATGATAATTTGAATATCATTATCCTATAAAAACCGAAATTTAGACCTTTCCCTCCACCATTTAAGTAAATTATCAATTCCGGGACAATCATTGCTCGGATAGAAAGAGAAAGATGAGTAGTACAGTGAACAGATCATCTGAAGAAACTAATACTATAAATGAATTATATGATTATCAAAATTTGTTTGGTTTAAAAATATTTCGGTGAAAAACCTGTTATGAGACACAGCTACATAAAATATTTGCGAGCATTAATACTGGCTAACCGACTGGTCGCCAAAGGCGGCTAGTTTAGAAAAAAATTGTTACTGTTTTTTATATTTCCTGGTACTTAAAATGATATTCATGGAAATATCATCCAGTATCTTCTGCTAGTATGAACAACGGTAATTTAGAAAAGATTTATAAAACTTCATTCAGAATGAAGACGATTAGGCACGTTTATAAAATAATACACGCTCACTGGCCAATGAATTAGAAACCTTTGACCTAACATTTGCATTTTAATGCGTGCTAGGGATGAAGTATGCAAATTTTTTGTTATCACGTGGGTTACACATGGTTAGAACGCTAGTATAAATAAGGTTAAGAGTCCTTTACGCGATGAATGAAGTGGAACAGGAAAAGTGTCAGATCTTCCACAATTTGAAAAAGGGCTCATTGTTGGTGCCCGTTTAGCAGGTGCCTCGATTTTAAAGACGGCAGATCTCTTTAGGCTCTCAAAAGCAGCCATATCAAAGATTTTCAAAAGTTGGAATTAGAACTCACGGTCCTTCTCTAGAAGACGTAACCGCGGTTCGAGCACAGTTTTCCCAGAGCGTGATCGGCGTTTACCCCGCCGAATTGTTCGGGTATTTATACAAACTCTAACGCATTAGGGTTTGTAACATACAGGGTGTCCAAAAAGTTTCCGTACTCCAAATTTTAAAAAAAAATCAATGTCCATGATTTTTTTCCCAAATATATTAATTTTTGCCATACGATTAATGAAATCATGGACAAGCTTAAAGCTTTTTTCGGCGATCGAGTCATCTCAAAATTTTTTTGACCACCTCGATCCCCTGATCTGACCATCCCTAACTTTTTTCTGTGGGGATATTTAAAGGACAAAGTTTATGCAGGTGATCCTCAAACAATAGATGATTTGAAAATCGCAATTACCCAAAGGATACAAGAAATCAGTCCTAGCACGTTAAAACGCGTTTCGAAAAACATGCTCAAACGAGTTCAGCTTTGTCTCCAAGAAAGGGATGGACATTTTGAACATTTATTAAAAATGTAAGTTTAGTATTTTTTCCTTAGTTAAGTTAAAAGTGTTTTTTATCATTGACATAAAAATAATTCTTTTTAAATCTGTTGTTTTTGTAAAATAAATTCACAAATCCTCAGTACGGGAACTTTTTGGACACCCGGTAGTAACATAGCCACGGGGCAAAAGTAATTACTAGTGTCCGAGGGATATTATCGGACTTTTGAAGATTTCACCACAATGAATTAAATATTGTGAAAGATGGAAATATCGCCTGTTTCTTTGTTGAAATACTCATTAAAAATCAGACTAAATATCCCCTGTATCAAAACGCACACAAAACATTAAACAGTTATGAGAAATTTTAAAATAATCAAAAAGTCTTCAAAGAATAGAATTATTAACTAAATTATGAAACATTTAACTCGATACTATTTAACTGCAGGTAAAAAGCTCAAATAGAAGCTGACAATGGTAATTTGAGTAACGTTTAATTTTTAGTTCAATATTTGCAAGAAGCAAATTGCTTACTTTTCATTATTTGTTAACTAATACTTCACGCTTTTGCTTACTTTTCATCTTTTTTTAACTGATACAATTTAAAATTAATACGGTTTATAGCAATAATTTCTATTTAATTTTAATTTATGATTAATTTCGGTGTAATTTAAGATAGCTTGAAATGTTAAACCATTATTTAAAGTCTTCAAATATTACTGCCCCCACAAACCAACTTTCAGGCCAAGAATTTTCATCTTGAATTCAGACAATTCTTTTCAACTTATTCTTCGTTTTTTAGCTTTCTTTTCATCTTTTTTTAACTGATACATTTTTAAATTAATAAGGGTTATAGAAATTATTTTTATTCTATTTAATTATTGATTAATTTCAATACAAGTTTTGTTATCTTAAAAGTTAAACTATATTTAATGCCTTCAAATAATACTGATGGCACAAACCAAATTTCAGGCAATGGAGTTTCAATTTATATTACGGCAATACTTTTAATTTCTTTTCATGGCACAAATTAAAATTAACAAAGTTCGAAGAAATTATTTTTATTTAATTTAAATCAATGATTAAAGCATGTGCAATTTTTCATATCTTGAAAAGTCATACATATTTAGTGCCTTCAAATAATACATACCATGCAAACCAACTGTTCAGGCAATGCAGTTTCAACTAACTTTCAGACAACACTTTCAAACGAATTTATACTTTTGCTATCTTTTGTACTTTTTTAACTGATTAAAAAAAATTAACGAAGTTTTCAGAAATTGTTTTTACGTCATTTAAATTAATGATAAATTCAACTTTTGATATTTTGAAATTTAAACCATATTTAAAGCCTTCAAATAATACAGACTGCGCAAGCCAACTGTTCAGGCAATGTAGTTTCAACTCGTAATCAGACAATATTTTCCAATTTATATTTCGTACTTTTGCTTTCTTTGGAACTGATAAAATATGAAATTAACGTTTTTTAACGTTTTTAGAAATAGTTTTTGTGCCACTTAAATTAATGATTAATGTCGGTGCAGTTTTTCATATCTTGAAAAGTTATACCATATTTAGTGCCTTCAAATAGTACAGACATCGCAAACCAACTGTTCAGGCAATGCAGTTTCAACTAACTTTCAGACAACACTTTCAAACAAATTTATTCTTTTGATTTCTTTTTTACTTTTTTAACTGATAAAAAATAAAATTAACGAAATTTATAGAAATTGTTTTTATGACATTTAAATAATTATGGATTCAACTTTTGATATCTTGAATAGATAAACCATATTTATAGATTTCAAATAATACTGACAACACAAACCAACTGTTCAAGCAATGCAGTTTCAACTCATAATCAGACAATACTTTCAAACTTGTATCTCATACTTTTGCTTTGTTTTGCACATTTTTAACTGATAAAAATATAAAATTAACAAAGTTTATAGAAATTGTTTTTATGACATTTAAATTAATGACTGATTCAACTTTTGATATATTGAATAGATAAACCATATTTAAAGGCTTCAAATAATACTGACGATTCAAACCAACTGTTCAAGCAGTGCAGTTTCAACTAACTTTCAATACCTTCAAACATTTTTTACACTTTTCTTTCTTTTAACTGATAAAAAATAAAATTAACAAAGTTTTTAGAAATGGTTTTTAAGGCATTTAAATTAATGATTGATTCAAATTTTGATATCTTCAAAAGTTAAACCATATATAAGGACTTCAAATAATACAGACCGTATAAACCAACTGCTCAGGCAGTGCAATTTCAACAAACTTTCACACAATACGTTCAAACAAATTTATACTTTTGTTTTCTTTTGTGCTTTTTTAACCAATAAAAAATAAAATTAACGAAGTTTTTAGAAATATTTTTATGTCATTTAAATTAATGATTGATTCAACTTTTGATATCTTCAAAAGTTATACAATATTTAATGCCTTCAAATAATACTGACGATACAAGCCAACTTTTTAGGCAATACTTTTCAACTTATACTTCATACTTTAGCTTTCTTTTCGTTTTTTTTAACTGATACATTTTAAAATTAATAAAATTTACAGAAATTATTTTTATTTAATTTAAATTATTGATTAATTTCAATACAATTTTTGATATTTTGAGAAGTTACACCGTAATTAATGCCTTCAAATAATACTGACGCCACAAATCCACTTTTCAGGCAATGGAGTTTCGCATGCGGAAACCAGACCATTTTCAACCAGCTCACATTTACCTGTTCCTATCCGGAAGAGTCAATCCCTTGCAACAAAGCTCCAGACTTCTTCTACCTGAATGGTAACGTACAGAAAGGCGACCCCGAAGTTCCTTTCCTAGAAGACCAGGACGTGCAAAACGCGGCTCCATTGATTCCAGGATACAATGAGGTGGACGGCAGAAACGCGGACTCAGCCAGACCAAACAGAGGGTAGAGGCCTCTGAAGAGAATTATTCTTGTGATTTATGCTGATGACGCCACCAGTATTCATGTCCGTACGTTCTGATGCAAACCGGAATTCCTATTTACTTAGTTTGCGCTTCGATTCTTTTGTGTCAGTGTCATGTATCAGGTGTTTGTGAATGGGTTCGTAGCTTAGAATATATCCAAAGATGATATTAATGTCGGTATTGGGTGCAGTCCCCCTTTTTGTGTATCGTTTCTTTCTATTGAGTAACGCATTAAAGTTTTCTTATTATATTCAGTGTGTTTTATTCGAATTATTTTATAGCTCACTCATTTAACATAGTTCTTAAAATATTCGCTAAAATTTCGATTAAGGCAACTTTTATTTAATATCTCCTTATCCAATAAACTGAAATATGTCTCACTCAGTGACCATTAAGATAAAATAAGATGAAATATGTCTTATTGTGTTTCAATTGTTATTATTTGTTAATGAAAATTGTTCGTATTCCATTCTAAAAAAATTATTTAGGGCTAATATTGGTTATAATATTTAAAGCAAACATTAAAAAAAACTAGAAAATAGCACTTTAAATGTCACAGTTGCTCAAAAGAAACATGTATTTTCATTTGTTCTTACGGAAAATCTATAAATCCAACTGCCTTAATTAGATATAATAAGCATTAAAGCTTAAAATTAATTAGTCAATGAATTGTATCATTAAAGTTTAATAAATACATTTTTAATAATGCAAAAATGCTATATATAGGTCTTACTTATTTAGTTTGTACACCAAAAACATGTTTAACAATAGCTTTTAACAATTTGCCTATAAAAAGCTTAAGGACACTTGTTTCAGAAAGACAAAGTTACTTCGCCCAACTGAGAACTTGTAAGGGAAGGGTAAACCATCAATACAGTTACTGAAACAAATAACGTAAACAAGAATATCTTAAATGTTTAAAGTTTATTTGTATTGCATTATTGGTGATTCTTTTAAATATTTACATGCGTATATTAAAGGAAATCAAACATACATAATTAGATAAAAATTTTAAATAATTACTTCACAAATGAATATTCTTCAATCATCAATAAATCGAACAACAATAATTCGAAAATCAGCTCAATAAATCGAAAAATAACGTTCAAATAATAAGGCATTATTTTCAGAAAGTTTTACATCAGGTTTATGAATGTCGTTGATATTTCCTAACAACAACAGTTATTTCTATATAGGTTGCTGTAAGTATGCATTTGAAATAAATACAATGAATTATGTACTGATAATCCTGCAAATATGTAGCGTAACTAACGATTTTGATGAATAATTTTATGCTCTGACAACGAACAAAAAACGAGATGAAATGATTGTGTTAGCAAAATTGTCTTTTCCTGCTTACCGCTGGCACCTCAGAAAGTCGGATGGATATATAAAAGAGGAAAGTATCAAATTGTCCGTGGAAAAAACAGCGGACCCATCAGGCGAAAAAAAGTAGCTTGATTTGAAATAAAACCGGAAAAGAAAAGTCTTTTTTCCATTTTGTATATTCTTATGCATAAGATGTCTTTTGTGCGATAATTTCTGATATTTGAATTGATGTATATGTATTTTAATATTTGTATTTAAAGATAATAATAATAGGTGGTATATGAATATTGGAATAAGCAACTACTATGAACACCGTATAAGCGAAACAAAAAATAAATACTGATTTTTAGTAAATTTAAATAAAATTAATAAAGAAAATAATGAAAAGAATATTTTTAATTTTTCATATTTCTTCTAAAAGAAATTATAATTACCATCACTTTAAAAATCTCTCAGTAAGCCTATGACCCATTTTCAACCAATTATTCCAGATTACTAGTGTTACCTTAGAGCAAATTTCATCAATCGGCTGTTCCTTCTGTTATGATTTACCATGTTCCTTCCTTAATCTTGAGATTCGGCAACAAAATTTTGTTATTGATTGATGAGTTTTTTGTAAAATATCTGGAGTTTCGCTTGGTAATGTTTTATTTATGTAATTGTAAAGTCATACTTTTTTTGGAGAAACTGTTTAGCTAAAATCAGTAATGATTACATATGAATATTTTTCAATCTTACCTCATCTCACGTCCATCAGTGCCATCTCACAAAATTTTGAGATTGTTATCCTGTGCCAACAAAGCAGGTACCAAAAAAATTTACGAGATGGCGCTACGTGACATTGTCAGAATGAAAAGCAATGAGAAAAACGTTCTATTAGTTAGTTATAAAAAAGTTTTTTTTTTTTTTTGTGTAAAACTGTGTTTTAATTTTTTTAGGTAAAACAACTATATCCATACACATTTAAACTTTATATAAATATAAAATTTTATCCAAATCGTTAGAGAAGCTTCCGAGTTACACAAAATAAATTTATATCATATATCTGCAAGAATTGTTCGCTTAAAGTTATATGATAAACTAAATCTAATTGAATTGCTAACGCGGGATCGATCATGAGAAAATGCATTGGAATCTGAAATCCTAACCACAACTCCATCGCTAATACGCTTAAACAGATCATGTATATATTCAGTTATTAAAAAAATGGTGTGTGTGTGTGTGTGTGTGTGTGTGTGTG
>JAOUZG010039927.1:413738-425077 GCA_026289955.1 Argiope argentata | reverse complement strand
ATGTAATTCGATATTTTTTTATTCTTTAAAAGATTATAAATAAATAAATGTGTATAAAGCAAATTTAGAAAACTTAAGAAAGCAGGAAAAAAAACTGAAAAAAAAACAGAAATGAAAACAAGTACTTGAGAAACAGAGCTTCACTTGACAGGGTTTTTTTAAATTATATTTATTTATTTATTATAAAATTGTTTATTCTGGAGAAAATACTTAGCTACGAAACACATAGTGATTGCATATGAATATATTTCAACCTTAGATGCATATGAACTGGTCATTTAAATAAAAAAAAATCATGAATGCTTTTAGTTTAATATGTTATTCGAATTGATAAACACAATCATTTCCTTTTGCTATTGGATGTGAGCCGAACAAAATCGGATAATGTAATATAACGCCATCTCTGAAAGTTTTAAGGTGCCAGTTCGTTATCATTCTATCTGAAAAATGCAAATACCACAATTGTTTATGAAATGAGTCCAAATGATATTGTCAGCGTGGGTGCAGATAGAAAAAGATTAAAATGAAATCTGATCTGCATATTTCAATATATCGTGTCAGAACATAATTTCTTGAACGGCCAAGCACCACCTGCTCGTGCAAGTGAAATTATATTTTTATTCATTTTAATTGCTTCATTGAATGAGTCACTCTAGTA
This sequence comes from Argiope argentata, assembly GCA_026289955.1. Classification (NCBI taxonomy): domain Eukaryota; kingdom Metazoa; phylum Arthropoda; class Arachnida; order Araneae; family Araneidae; genus Argiope; species Argiope argentata. The sequence goes on along the minus strand of JAOUZG010039927.1, from coordinate 424,419 downwards.
TCGCAAACGATTAAAAAAAACTTTGTCCCGCATTTATTGTTTAAAAAAATATCACATTTCCTATTTATTTCATTTCTTATAATCACGTTCTCAAAATGACATTTTTATAGATTTTATTTGCAATAGCAATGAAGACATTTTTTTTTAAATCAGAGCTTTTGTAAATGCAATGGTAATAACATTTATAAAATTTGATTCTTTTAATGCCTGTGCAAATATTAAAATTTCAATTTTTTGCCCAGAGATTTTTTTTATTTTTCGCCTGCGGAATTTTGTTGAGGCCAAAAACATCATGCTAAAAACAACATCATGTTCTGAGATGATAAAAAGGTCTAATAGTTAGTTATAAAAAATGTTTGTTTTTGGCCTCAACAAGAATGAAAAATTTACAAGGCAAAACCTTATCGAAATTTTAAAAAATGGTTGAAATCGTTATTGAATCGTCTATCTTAAATACTATTAGATAGATATAATGAAGAGCCAGAGAATCTGGTATATCAGGTCGCATGTAAATAAAGGAGGTGTTCAACCAAACATAATCACGCGAAGCTTTCGACAGTGAGTAAATAAGACAACAGCTGTCTGGGAGGCCATTACATTGGTTCTTGTTGTTATATTGGCAGGTTATCAGGATTTAAGCAGTTTTAGCGGTGACTAACCGATGGTGTTCGAGAGAGGGAGCACAGCATTTCGGAAGTAGAAATGAGCTTTATATTTTCACTCCCGACCGTTTCAAGAGAGTGCCGTGAATACCAGGTTTCCAGTAAAACTTCAAATATCCGACAGCGGTGCGGCTTGTAAAGGACCTTGATGAAACAGGATCATCGACGCTTGAATAGAATCGTTACATGGGATAGACATTCAATATTTCCTCAAATTGCTGCGAATTTCAATGCAGGCTAATCAAGAAGTAGTATCAATGCATGCAAAGTAACCTAATATTTTATAATTTTAAGTTTTTAGTGTAGCGGGTTCGGATTGAATGGACTTTACTTGTGGACAGCACAAAAAAAATTATTAACAGCTATCTACAGATATTAACAGGATGACTTGAGAAAGGAAAACTTCAGATAAACACAATCCAGCAATAATCAGTCACTTACAGCGTAAATGCAAGTCTTACGCACAATAAAACAGACTGCAAAACAGCTATCGTATAGCACAGCAACAGTAAATTACAGCGAACTCAATAACACAGCGTTAACAGCAAACGTAAACAAAGATCACTAATAACAGGCGAGAAAAGTAATCCGCTAGTATAGCGAAACACTTCCCTCCTGAGAGGAACTTCAGATTGCGGCAACTCGTCCCTTATATAGCCGGGCGAGTGACACGCGTAGCAACGATGCGCACCGGGAACTTTCTCGGGGCTACCAGAATATCCCCCTCGCCAAATCATATCGGCTGGTGTGAAGCTTCTTGTGAAGCGTCGCCAACGTTTTCTCCCCGGAATTGCATCAGTCAGAGATTTTTTTTTTTAAATATCAAATTATTTCACCTTAATAAAAATGTTACACAATATGCCTCCCTTTTGTTTTCTAAGTTCGTATTAGTAATTCAGGCTATGTATTTTGCCATGAGATTTGATCAATGTTACTGACTATTAATTAAAATTTATGACATTTAATCTGAACTATTTGAAATTCATTCTGGTCTTTAGGATTCACCACCTCGCGACCAAAAATAAATCCGATTTTTTTAAAAAAAATGATATTTAATATTATATTCAACGACTAGTTAAGTGTCTAATAAAAATATAATTTCAGAAAATGATGTTTCTATAAGAATGATTTGAAGAATACTAAATACATTCAGTGTCAAATGTCTTTCGACAAGATCTTTACGATTTTCTATCTCTAGACACAAAATAAAAATTCAAATTAATTCAAAGAGCGTTTAACAGTCACTTTCATTTAGGCCCACGAATAGACGAAACATCATTTAACAAAAGAACTTTCATCATTTTATTTTACATTAACTTCAACAACGGATTAAATTTAGAATATCAATGTCACGTTATTTTATAATGCGACCCTGCTGCAATAAATTCTCATAATAGTATGATAAATATTTAGGACGATGTTACAAAAACTTGTCTGCAGTGTAACTGGATCGTTATAAATTTCAGATGGTAAAAACAGAAAAATTCAAATCAATTTAAAGAAAATAACCAAACATAACATCGCGCTCATTTTAACAGTCACTTTTATCACTTCATACAAAATTCATGCTAAAAACTGTTTCAATCTTGAATATTGACGTCGCTATATAAATAAGAACATATATTTCCATAAAGAGATTATTATATAATAAATTATAAAGATATTAATGATTTATATCTTTTTACCAACAGTTTGAAGTTTCTATGAAATTTTATTGCCAGTGTTTTCTTATGCAATAGTTGGATAATTAATGAGTATAAGATTCAGTCATGATAATCCTTGTTTATACAGCTTTGTTCTATGGCAACGGAATGGCTGGCTACGATTAAAAGAAAAAAAAAGTTGATTTGCAAATATGTAATATAATCATTTAAAAAAGGCTTTCAAAATTAGTCCAGGCTTATAGAATTGTCAGACACTAGAGTGTAAAGGAAAATCAAAATAAATTATTAGAATGTAGTCTAATTAACTCAATGTTAAATCACTTTTATTGGGACTAATGTTGTTGAAATAAACTGCCAACACAGTATTCTATATTGTTTATATTAAATTGCTATGCTAAAGTCGTTAACTCACACAGTTTCCATTTCAAAAGGCCCTTTTCTCCTTACCTCCTCCCATTTTCTAAATTCTGCTCTTTATGCTATAGACATATCAACGATTCGGCTAGATATTTAATAACGAAACAATAAAGAAAACCCCAAATGAATCCAAATAGTTTAACCATATGTAGAGTTTGCTTCAACAATTGGTTATCATAACTTGAACATGTTTTGCACTTTTATAGAAGCAATAAAGAAAGAAAAAAGAAAAAAGAATTATGAAACAATAAAGAAAGATAAACAATGGCAAAAAAAGAAAAACAATGGCAAAAAAAAAAGAAAAATCTGAATCAATCCTGCACAGTGAAGATATAAGTAGGGTTTGTTTCAAAAGTTGGTTATCATATCTCGAATATCGCTGTCAGTTTTAACGAAACAATAAAGAATAATAAATTACAAAAGAAAAAAGAATAAAAAACAACAAAAAAGAGGAAAATCAATAAAGAAAAATCTAAATCAATCCAAACAGTGTAGCTATATGTAGGATTTGCTTCAACAGTTGGTTATCATATCACGAATATGATTGCCAGTTTCAATAAAGCAATAAAGAAATGTAAATAGCAAAAGAAAAATCAATAATGAAATAATAATTAAACAGAAAACAATTACAAAACAACAATGAAAAATCTGAATCAATCTAAATAATGTAGCTATATATTGGGTTTGCTTTAACAGTTGGTTATCATATCTCGAATATGATTGACAGTTTTAACAAAATAATAAAGAAATGTAAACAACAAAAGAAAAATTAATAATGAAATAATAATGGAAGAGAAAACAATTACAAAACAATTAAGAGAAATTTAAATCAATCCAACACAGTGAAGCCATACGTAGGGTTTGCTTCAACAGTTGGTTAACAGTTGGTTATTTACAGTTTTAACGAAATAATAAAGAAATGTAAATAGCAAAAGAAAAATTAATAATGAAAGAGAAAGCAATCACAAAACAATAAAGAAAAATCTATATCAATCCAAACAGTGTAGCCTTAAGTAGGGTTTGCTTCAACAATTGATTATCATATCTCAAATATGATTGCCAATTTTAACGAAAGAATAAATAAACATAAATAGCAAAAGAAAAATTAATAATGAAATAATAATGAAAGAGAAAACAATCGCAAAACAATAAAGAAAAATCTAAATCAATCCAACACAGTGAAGCTACATATTGGGTTTGCTTCAACAGTAGGTTATCATATCTCGAATATGACTGCCAGTTTTAGCGAAACAATAAAGAAATATAAATAAAAAAATAATAAAAAAAACAATAAAAAGGAGGAAAACAATAAAGAAAAATCTTAACCAATTCAAACAGTATAGCTATATATAGCGTTTCTTCAATAGTTGGTTATCATATCCCTAATATGATTGCCAGTTTTAAGGAAACAATTAAGAAATATAAAAAGAAAAAGAAAAAAATAATAATGAAACAATTAAGAAATATAAATAGCAAAAGAAAAAAGAAAAAATAATAATGGCTCAATAAAGAAATAAAAACAATCGCAAAACATTAAAGAAAAATTTAAATCAATCCAAACAGTGTAGCTATATGTAGGGTTTGCTTCAATAGGTTATTTATCATATCTCGAATATGATTACTAGTTTTAGCGAAACAATTAAGAAATATAAATAGCAAAAGAAAAAAGAAAAATAATAATAATGAAGCAATAAAGAAAGAAACAATCGCAAAACAATAAAAAAAATCTAAATCAATCCAAACAGTGTAGCTATATGTAGGTTTTGATTCAAAAGTTGGTTATCATATATGGGATATGATTGCAAGTTTTATCAAGACGAGCAAAGTGATGTTGCCAAAATAAACTGTCCACACTGTTTAATAAATATTTCATATCGAGTTAATATGCTAAGACAGCAAACATGTTACGAGTGGCCTCCTTCGCCTTTGGCATAACCATGCTTTAGAAATCCAATCGGAAAATTCAGTTCTGGTATCAGAAATTTTGATCTAATCCATTCCTTTCCGGCGACTGGAGTTCATAAATGACATGAAAATGGACGAATTTCGACAGATGGACTGCTTGGTAGAATTAATTTGCTTCCAATAACATCCAATCAAAGCTGACCGATCGCCTAACCAAGTAGGCAACGGCCATATTAAAACGCGGCTACCGAAATAATTTAATCTGGGCATCAGTGATTTGTTTGCGCGCAAGCTACCGGGAAATACGCCTGGCCTGATTTATCATTGTGTAAAGATGGGCTTTAGAATGGCGTGACAGTTGAATTAACCACAAGTGTCATGGCAGCGCCGATCCCGATTACAAATGATGACCTTCGAGGAGAGAACATGGAGGTAAAAGACGCTTTCTTCAAGATTCTGAGCACTCGCTTTAGGGTTACGGTCACGGCGAAAGCAGTTGAAAATTTTGCGGGTTTCGGTATAACCTCAATTAACCTTATTTTGTTATTGGCATGAATGTTTTGTAAATGAATCAGCAAAAGAGTATTTTCCATATGTATGGTGTATTCCGTACCTTAATAAAATTAAATACACTTTATTATGCAATAATTAATTATTCATGATATTTAATATTCACAAACGTTTAAACCGTAAGATTAATAGCAATCATATAGAAATTTTTTAAAAAAAATGTTGACACATATTGTGAAATTTTGCTGCAATAAATAATCAATAATAACTGCAATTATAAATGATTGCAATTATAAAATATTTAAAATTCATATATTATTTCAAGATTGAAATCATGTACAAACTAAAATGACTTTATAGACAAAGACTGAAATCAAGAAACAGACTGAAAAGACTGAATAGACAAAGACTGAAAAGACTGAATAGACAAAGACTGAAATCATGCGTAGACTGAATAGACAAAGACTAAAATCATGTATAGACTGAAAAGACTGAAATTATATGTAGTGAAAACATCGATACTCCTTGGTGAACGTCGACTAAATCGAAAAAATGAATAAAAGATTATTAAATGGTTATAATCTTGAACCATCGTTCGTGTATGTCGACAAGCACTGGTGATATATGAATTGAGAAACTGAAAAGATATTGACAGGGAGACAAGTTTAGAATGTTGAAATAAATTTGATTATATGACGTTTGTCATATAATTTTTATGTAATATCAATATTCGCATCATTTTCCTTTTTCATTTAAAAACAATATTCTGCTTTAAATTCAACAATTGGTTTATATGCATTGCTACTTTCTTATTTTTTCTATTTTGATATACATCGTAATATATTTTAATACTAGCTTTTACCCGCGACTTCGTACGCGTCGAAACTTTGATGTGTTTGTGTGAGAACTGACAGTGTGATCACAATGAAAAATGTTAAAGAACTGTAACGAGGATTTTCATAATACATGTGTGAACAGTTAGAACTGTAAAACGCCGATTGCGGCCACGCAAATGAATGAATTTTCTAAGCCAGTTGGAGTAACACAACATAGATTAGAAATTTTTAATTTCCTTTATTCTGTTTAATTTTAATTCAAAAGTACTTCAAAATGAATCCTAAAAACTGATTAATTAAAAATGTTTAATTTTAAATGCATCAAACATTAAGAAAATAAACAGAATTGTATGAAATGATCTGCTGAAAACAAGCCTAACTTCAATAGCCAGAAATAAAAAACAAATTGAAATCTTTCTTATTTGACTGTGAGAAAGTGAAGATTTTTGACGGGAAAAGTTATTAATTAATAAAAATTTAGCCACACCATTAACCGGAATAAATAGTAACTTATGTCCTATTATAGACTATAATCTTCTCTGTGCTAAATTTCATCCAATTCCGTTGAGTTGTTCTGGTGTAATTGACTAACACCATCCATCCAAACTGTCACATTTATAATTATAGTATGGATTAATGTAAATTTTGAAAACTAGCAATTTTCATTTTAACGTAAACAGAGATATTTTTATTCAACATTGGCCATTATTAGATGCCAATAAAGCAAGCGTGAATGATAAATACTAATATTTAACAAATAATTTTATACTAGCCGCCTTTGGCGACCAGTCGGTTCGCCAGTATTAATGCTCGCTAAAATTTTCATATAATATTTTAAATAGCTATGTCTCATAATAAGTTTTTCACCAAAATATTTTTACAAACAAATTTTGATAATCATATAATTCATTTATAGTATTATTTTCTTCAGATGTTCTGTTCATTGTACTACTCATCTTTCTCTTTCTATCCGAGCAATGATTGTCCCGGAATTGATATTTTACTGAAATGGTGGAGGGAAAGGTCTAAAATTCTACGTTTTTATAGAATAAGGATATTCTAATTTTCATAAAGGTAAACACACTAAACAAATAAAGACAAAATTGGTTTTCAAGAGATGCGAAAGTTTAAAAACAGCTTGGAAAATGCCGCGCTCAAAGGAAATAATGGTGACACACACACACCCTTCTTTTCTTTTCTTTTCTTTTCTATCCTTTTTTTTCTTCACTACTTTTCTTTTTGCAAACCTTTTTTTCGCTTTGTTATTTTCTTTTCTTCCCTACCTAGACTATTTCGAGCATAGATTAAATATTCATACCGTCTAATAATAAAAGCGCCTATTTTCTTTCTTTTTTAAACATCCCTTTATCAATGAATGAAAACCAACTGACTTCACGTATTTCTTTCTAAACAAATCAAAATTTATTACTTCCTGCTTTCTTACTCAGTTCGTGTGGGGGAAGGAAATGCAGATTTTTGGCGGGAAAGTAAAAAAAGTGTCGTTTTAACTATTTTCCTCACAGTTTTTTCATTTTTTCTCTCCTTAAGAACCATCCTCGTGTCTTAACGAAAATATAAAAAAAATTAGCCGAATTGGTCCAGCCGTTCTCTAGTTGTGCGCTTAGCAACGGATTTCGAGATGCATTTTCATTTTTATAGATATCTCAAGAGACTAGGAGAATTTTGACACTCTCTGGAGAATATAAAAATTTGCCAGATATCTGGCTTTCACAGAAACATATATTCTCAAAATAAAGATGAAAAAAATCTTCATTTCTTTTACCGTTCCGCTATAGTTTGGGTAATATTATAAATAACAAAAACCAACAAACACAGCAATAAATTCCATTTTGTTTGGTAATAATGAGTACAAGATGAATAAATTGATTTAAAATAAAAAGATTATATATGCTTAGTATTTAAAATATTGTCCAATACGTCAAGTGCCATAAGTAACAACAACAACAACATATGCATTATGCTAAAAATTTGCTTAGAGATTAGTAAGTGTTCGAAACAAACATTTAAAGATAGATTATTCCGAATGAATAATTATAATTTTTCATTCTCAATACATAATATAGAGAAAGTATTCTAATCTTTAAAAATTCAAATTCGTTATTGTGACGATTCACCGCGTTGCAAATATGCCTGAGCATGAAAAGTGCATTTTTAAAACTACGTCTGTCTGTGAACAGGAGAAATTGAGACATGCGGACGATATTTAATGGTCTTTTCAATCAATTTTGTAAATTTCCATCAAATTTCTAGTGAAATCCACTGACAAGAAGTCTGACTGTCCATGTGTTCGACTATAAGTTAACACAATAATTACAAAACGTTGAGAGAGATATCGATAAAATTTGGTACACATTGTAATGACTTGATCCTGGTCGATCAAATAAAAGGGTAGCGTTTAAACAGAAATGTTTTATTTACAGCTTTATACAATAACAAAAAAAACTCGTCCTCATCTGGGTTAATATGCTGGTAAATATTTACATCTGGATTACAGTTTCACGACAATCACAAGGGAAAACTAACCGGCTGTTAACTTATCCAGCTACTGCGGGTAGCTCAAAGCATCTACGGATATCTCCTGTAGGTCCTTTCCGAAGATCGAAGCTTCTCTCAAAAGAAAAATCTCCTGTAGCCCTCCGGATCACGAGGTATATCTCCAACTGTCCAGCTCTTCAGCTCAGCTCACAGCTCACCAGTTCAGCTTACCTCCTCAGATCAGCTTGTCTCTAGTCGGATCAGCTGGTCTCGTCGTCTCTTCCTTTCAAAAACTTCCATTTTAACCTCGGTCAAACTCCGCCTCTCAGGTTCGCTTGGGGCGCTGGAGATGCCTATTATCCAATAATTCTTCATAAATATTCCCAGTGGTCAGCAGTTAACCATGGGAATATTTTCTACTCATCCATGCCCTTAGTAGAACCTTCACAATACGGAAATATTCACATCTGGAGGTTTTAGTACTTCTTTCTTCAAAGGGCCGTAAAACGCATGTGTAGTTCATTATCGGAACTTATCCAAGTTCGGGTGGTCCCATAAGATAATAGTTAAATCTGGGGTTTTGACACAGTTCCCTTCTTCAAATTATCGTTTACCGCATGGGTGATTTATTAACTCGACTCTAGTGTCACCATCTGGACGTGAATAAAGGGGAGAATCCACAAAGGAAGGAATTGTCCCACAGCTGACCAGATGTAATAATGTCCAAACATGTGTCTCTTAGAAAGGGAGGGAAGTTTTACAACTTCTTTACAACATATATGATATACGAATTGTCGATATCAATAAAATTCGGCACCAAATCCATCAAAAAGTGGACTGTCCATTGATGTGTAATAGTGTTACTCGAAAACACATTGTCAGAAATAAATATATAAAATTTAATATACGATTTTTTTTTTACTAAAATTGTGTCAATTTTTTTTTTGTTTCTAATGGTCGTAGAACACACTAAAACAGAAATCTAAATTTTCAGGTACAAATAACTTTTTCCAGGGATGAATAGCCAGAGAATGCTACATCCATGACAAAGATGAATGGTTTGTATCTGTTGTTCACCAGTGCCATACAAGGCGATGGTAATCTTACCCAAGTTTCATAATTTTATATGGAGGTGGGTAACATCCTAATTAGAAAGCGTTAGGAAGTTTTAGAGAGACTATTCCTCCTGGTTACTTAATCGCCATCTTATTTTCTAGAATATTGTTTTCAAAATTTACATTTTTTTTTGTTCGAAATAATGTAATGTACCATTAGTTTTTTTAAAAAAAATCATTAAAATGTGTTTTAGCATAGTACTATTTATTTAAAAGCATATTCTTTGAATTTAAGATTTTTGTTAAACATTTTAGTAACAAAATATTTTTTTGCAAGAAATAAATATTTTATTTTTATATGCAAATGAGTTTCTTCCAAATTTTCATGAAGCAGTTTGTTTAGTTGCATTAATATCTCGTTTTGAATCAACATGAAAGACAGTCATTTGGCAAATTTTGTAATCTTGACTGATTTCAGATGACGGCGAATATACATGAAACAGTATCTTTTCTGTAAATCTCTATTACGTACATGTGAGAGGACCGTGTTTTGTTGTGACTAATGGCACTTGCCGTGGACAAGCCTCAACGGACACGATCAGCAAGTTTTAAGCCAAAGAAATGCGTCTCTTTGTTTTACAAGTTGCACCATCTAGGGCCAAAAATACGACTTAGCTACACACACGCCACAACCCTTTTTAGGGGGCGGACTACATTCATGAAAATTCATTTATACATCTCAGATTGTAATTTAGACCTGGAACAGAAAACGATCACCTCTGACCCAGTACCCTCCAGTGATATTCTCGATATGGAGGACTTTGCGACCACGAACAAATTTAACGAGTGCCAATCGCCACACACTCGGGGAATCTTTTGGCCGTAGAGCTTCGAACCTAAGGAGTACGAGTTCAACGCTCTACCAACCAGGCCATCCCGCCCAAGAGGACAGTGAATTTGTTATGTTAGGGAGGTCCTGCACCAAATCAGCATATTTTGCGAATATTTAACGGAATCGAACCATCTGACCCTAAGCCAAGATTTTATTTTCGTGGTTCGATATCATACAAGAGATAATCAGTTTTTAAACTTTAACTTAAAGAATTGAATTATATATATATATATATATATATATA
>JAOUZG010039927.1:384769-413338 GCA_026289955.1 Argiope argentata | reverse complement strand
GAGAGATTAATTTTAAGTCGTTTTTCTGTTTGAAGAAACAAATATATTTTAAATTTAAATGAATATTTATTTCTTAATTATTTTTATTCATTTTTCTAGATTTTATTTGCCATCATGCCCTTGAAGATATTAAAGATATCGAATTTTTCATCCCTGATGAATAATAAATTATTTTTTAAAGCATTTTTCACTTATTTCTTTAACATTTTTTCTATTTCATTGAAATGATAATAATCTAAAATTGATGGACTGGTTTAGGCATCAATAGGTCATATGCGATTAAAGAAGTAGACGATCTTGAACTTTCACGAATTTGCTAATTTAGTAATTTTAAAAATGTGTTACTTGTTGCGTTTATAATAGTTAGTTCAAGGCCTATGATTTATAAAAAAGATTCTGTTTATTCTATTTTTTTATTCATTTGGGAGAAAAACTATTTTAAATATGCAGAATAAATGAATAAGATTTTCAAAGATAATATTCCACCAGAAATAATCATTCGATGATCATTCATACAACCATTATGAAAACTTTCACAACTTGCCAATGGTCTGTTAAGTATTCATTGTCGATTTTAGGATAGTTAACACAACACTTTTAACTTTGATATAGGTTTCATGTTTATAGAAATATAAATTCAAGCATATCAAATATCAAAATAGCGTATCACAATATTATACCCAAATTGCTGTTGTAATTAGCAGAACAACGTGAATTTTGATATAAAATTTCTATTTTACTAACAAGTTGACAAGTGCATAATATACACTCATTTAAATAAGTTTTTAAATCCAACATAACTTAGAACTAATTCTTCAATGGATCATCAATAAAATCAAAGAAAGAAAAATTTTATTCTGTAAATCATTCATCAATCCTAAAATATCATGCAAAAGCAACAATGTGTGAGTTTCTATTATGTTTCTTTTCTTAAATTTGATATGATCTGTTAGTTATGACATGCATAATGAAAAAATCAGAAGGACATACCGTTGGAATTATAGTTACCAATTTTGGAAAAATAGTTTTTCTGCTGCCTAGGAAATAATAACTTTGGTTCATAAAATCATAAAAAAAATTCTTTCGTATATTTTAAATATGAAAGAATTTACATTTTTATTATTAATTTTAATGATTTTTAAACATTTAAACGTACATGTATAAATGTTGTTCATTATCTTTTATAACTATATAGTATCCCCCCCTCTTACGGAAATTTTGAATAGTTCGTTTTTACTTTATACCACTAATTCTATGTAATTAAAAGCAAAATTTGAAAATAATATAAACATATTAAGTATAAAAAATTATTGGTTTTATGATGTTAAAGAAAAGATCATATCGAATCTCACTTGATGATTTTTATAAACTTTATACTTATTCCCGGTATTTTTTGTTTTTTATTGATTACTGTGAAGAATATTGAATTTTGAAATTAAGTTTAATTAATATACATTAGTATAATATTATTCAGAAGCTATGCCATCTATGTTCCTCAGAACACAAGTAATTTATGTAAATCGACATCTAAAAGCATATAATTTCGAATTTCGTTTGATAATTTGTAAAATTTAAATCATAAATTTAGGAATTTATTTTGAATCAGAATTTGTGTTGAATGAAAATCTATGTCAAATCCTCAGACTCAGAGTTTCAAATACTGTTGTATTTGCATTAACAACTCTTTCTCCCAATGTTATGTGCTGTTTTCTAGTAAAAACGGCGTGTCTCAAGTAAGAAATATATACATGCTTCATAAATTAATCACCCAGCATTTTAATTAAAAGACAATTGTAGTCTTATTTTTTAGTTAAAATGGAATTTAAATAAGAAACACAACTAATTTTAGTTGTGTTTTTTATGCAATTTATTAAATATTGATGCGAAAAAGCTAGATGATGAGATCCAAACGCACTATGCAACGTAACCTAATTGATATGAGCTATCCAAGTCTCAAAACATCACGTGTATCGGTTCAAAACCCTGTGGCACTTTATCAGGGGTCGTCACAGCTGCCAATGGATTCTTCGTGATTTGAAAAACGTTGTCGGTTCTAAGTAAACACCTTTCCAAGTGTATCGGGTAGATGGCTGTATACAGAAGAGAAGAAAATTCCATGAAACTATGGATTTGTCATGCTTACAAGGAAGTGTTGAAGCTGGTGGGGGCTTTGTGAGTGAGCTTATGCTGGTGGTATGAAATAGGACCCTTGATGGGTGTAGACTCAACCATAATAGGTCAGTGAGGTTTTAATATCCTTTCTGATACTCTATATGATGTCCTGTGTGTATTCTGACGGAAATGGACGATTCCATTAAGATACAGTACCCATAAGTCTACAGTAGCTACCAAGTGGTTTGGGGAGCCTTCCTCTGAATTTCTTTCCCTTTCTTGGTGACCTAATTTTCCAGATATGAACATTCCCGACCATATCTGGAATGTTTAGCAATGTGCTGTTTTTAGGAGACCTCCAACACCTCGTACTCCCATGGCTTTGTGGACTACCCTGCAAGACTCACGGGGGGGGGGGGAATTGTCCACATAATATCCCCAAAAATTAGTTGAATACATGCCACTCTGTTCTGTGGGCTCGTGGGGACTCTACACGATATTAGAAAGTTGTACCAGTTTTTTTGACACTTCAGTGTAATTTAATACTATTTAAGAAGCCTAATACTGGCCTGTTTATAGTGTTATTGATAACCTAAATTTTGCATATCTCTATGCGTTCAATTATATCACAGGAAAGATCAATGGTGTTTAAAAATGGAAGCTCTAAAAAAATTCTTAGTTAATTCTGAGACTAAACCCTAACAACAAGCTCAAATTGTATTTAATTAGGCTAAAATCATAACCTATTACCTCAACACGAGAAATATAATCTTCATTATTTTGTTCATGAACTTTGAAAAAAAAAGTCAGATGGTGCTAGTAGCAACAGTGAAATTTTCAGAAAACTTCATTTCAGCCATGAAACATATTGTTATGAAATACTCTATATATATAGTTAAAAGTAATAAAAAGTGGGGAAAAAATTACATGGCAATAAAAGATATTTGTATAAACATTTTAATGTCACTTAAGAGCTATTTTGTACAATAATAATTTCGTAAAAATGCTAAAGTTTCACTAAATATTTAATTAATTAATTTTTTTAGAAAATAAATTTGCTCGCAATTACACATTTCTGCTCACCTAAACATTTTTGAGATAAGTCTGGTAACTTTTCATCACAAGTTAGATATAGAGATATCTTGTAGAGCATCCGCATACACACATTCATCTTTATTATAAGTAGAGATAGAGACAGAGTTTTTCAAGTTTTACGTAAACATCTGGCTACATTCAGCACCTGACTTCACATTATCATTTGAAAATATTTGTTTTTAATAGGAAAAACTTAGCAACAGTGACTCAAACAATTGAAAGAATGCCTTACTTTTACTTGATAAATTCGACTTGCAAAATAAATAACACATTACCGAGAGGTGCAAACTATATTTTTGTTTTTACACATTACAAAGGGTTTAATTTAAAGTTTAAAAAAAGAAAAACCAAGAAAAAACTTCTAAACTGAAAAGTCTCAGAAGCATTTAAAAGAAACATATGCATATTTTTGCCTCAAACATTGCGAATACACCCATGAAATTTTCGTAACATCTCTCATGGAAAGAAAGTGTTATATTTAGCTGCGTCTCTTTTGGCTTTTATAATGGCCTCTGAACGTCTTTGTACTAATTCGATTTGTATCTGAAGATATTTTGGTCCATTCTTCACGCGATACTTGTTTCAAATAGATTTTGGGACAGCTGTTTCAAGTGTGGCCCCCAGATTTTCAATGATGTGGAGGGGGTATGTATAACTTCTGTTAACAATGAAAAATACAACACTTTTGACGTTACCTGCAATGTGTTTGGTCTTTGTCTTCTGAGAAATGAAATTTCCATATATACACAAATTTTCAGCACTCGCCTATAGACTACTACAATGTATACTCAAGTAAACCATGTTATTTACAATGCCATCCATAAAACTAAATTTTCTACCTCAGATGAAGTAATAAAATCTCAAATCATGACGGAGTCACACACAGTGTTTGATTAAGGACGTGATTTTTTTTAATTATCTAAAGTTATATTGGGCTTTCTCCATAAAGTGCGGTGGCTCTCTCTGTCAAAATGATGAATTTTATTTGATAACTAAATATGACTGTCTATTAAAAGTTATTGGTCTTCAATGGATGAATATTTGAAAGCTTCAAATGCTTTTTCAGATTTTTCAAGTTGATCAAATGGTTTCTTGCTAACAATCTGTGTTCAGCCACTTTCAAAACAATAGTCCAAAAACGAAATTTAAAAAAAACATTTGTAAGAAGAGTTGCAAGTAAAAGCAACTCTTCTTGCCTGCCATTATGTGCCTGTAATTGCATAGTTTAAACACAACTTATTAGTCAATCATCTGTATAAATATTTTATAAATAATGTTTGGTTAAAATGAAAATTCTAATAGTATTTTATTAGAACAACTTAACTTTACATTTATTCTCAATCAAAACACAGGAATAATACGTTTCCTATGAATGAGTTACAAGAGCTGAATAACAAAAATGTAAAAGTTACGAATCGAATTGTCCTTGCGTTGCGGCTGATCTTTTTCGGTTTATGCACTTTTTGAAGGCTCGTAAATTTTTCATTCGTGATATAGGCCTTTATGTAACAAGAGTACTCGAAACTTTAAAGAATCTGCAAGGTCATATATGGAGTATTTTACAAAAGATGTCAGAAGAGGCAAAGAAATTAGATATAAAACTTTTCCAGCAGTTTTATGTTGACAGGAAATATAACTTGTTCATGGTCGAATTCAACCTGTCGTCACATTATTTTCACAATATACTACAATATATTGCTAAAAACAGCAGGTTCTGAAAGAAACAACTTATCAATAAAAAAATCAAGGTTTATTTATATCCGAAGAATCAGTATAATATATAACATTATTTTTATCTCACTGTTTCCAAAACATTCATAAGTAATTAAATTTATTTAATGTGACATTCACATGGAATTCTCGTAACATCAAACTGGTCTATTCTTTTACAAACGGCTCTCAATGTGCAGAACTTATTAGTGTCCAGTATAATCTACATTTGTTATCAATTAGTATTTGACAATAAATTCTTTTTTCTATTCTGATATAGTTTCACCGGTAACTTTAAATTATAATATTCTCATAGCATTTTTTCCCAACATCTTATTCGTCATATCGTAGATATCAAATGGAATGGTAATTACCAAATAATCTAGTTTAGATGGATGCCTCTCTTCAGAGATATAAATCGCAATGCTGACTTCTTTATGAATTAGGTTTTTGAGGTAACATTTTACTTATTTAATGTATTAATAGAATGATCTTTTTATTTTATTGTTTTTAACGGGAGAATCCTTTATTTTAATAGTTAAAATTGTCTTTCTACTTTAAAAATTAAAAGTGCTATCTGTCTCCAATTCCAGAATAAGATAGTAAATAGGATAAAAATTGAATATTTTGCCACAGTTTGACACATAAATCAACTAACTAAATTGTAGTCATCAATTGCTAGAAAGTATTGTAGTCGTCAAAAAAAATCGAAACTCCTTCATGAATGTCTACTTTTTATACCTCCACTGAGTCCTAAAATGTATTTTTAACAGGGTCTGTCCGTGAGCATGATATTTCAATTTTTTTAACTCTAGATAGCTGAAATTATAAGCAAATTCATTCGGATGAATTTTTTTTAATTAAATTTTGAATCGGATTCATTTATAGGAATTTTGTTCATCTGGTTGTTGGTTAGAGTGAACTCGATAACCAAAATATTTAAGGAACTAAGAAGTTAAAATCTTGTACATAGATTCAGAATCTAAAATATAGATGTCAAATTTTGAAAGAAATTTGCGAAACTTCTAGAGTATCTTTAGGTCTGTAATTTTGCATGCATGTAAATGCAATGATTTAAATCAATAAAATTCAATATTCTATCTTGAAATTACAATGCATTTATGTGTCAAATTTTGGCGTCATTTGCTTGTAAAAAAGCATCAAAATAACAAATAAAAATAAAATCGTTATGGTCAAACCAAAGATCTGTAATTTCATATTATTGTTCATCAATGACGTGTAAGAAAATCGTGCCCTTGAAAAAGCTACACAAAATTAAGTGGTTAAATGGAAAATAAGATATTTATTGAAAAGTAAGTGTGGTGTAGCCTTTTTCATAAAAAATCGACAAAAATTACACACAGATTACCTTTGACCATCTCTCTGACACAGTGAGGGGCATTTGCCACAATTATCCACATCACATATAGGGCCTAGCACGATAATAATTTTGGAAGCGTTTTTTTTCCAGCAATTCTAGCAATCGTTTTAGGAATTTTAACTGATGTTACAAAACCAAGAAATTTAAAATTCTTCATTCTGTTGTTGTTTCTTATGGAACTTGCCAAGGACAAGCTGGCTGAGGTAAACAGCGATTAAATCCTAATAAGCGTTTCTCGTTTTGTAGTAGCGTCAACTAGAGCCAAGAGTACGACCTTTGCTACTTGACTGTATCACATTCGCTTGCACAGACCTTTTTACATGGGGGCAAAGTCACACACATTACAGTTAGAACATAGAAGAGCAACCATGTCCGAACCGGGACTCGAACCTTGGACGACCGGCTCACGGAGAAGACACGCAACCCCTATGCCAGGACTCCGGCTATTCTTTTTGCATTTACAGAATGCTAATTCCTCTGTCACAACTCATTTCTTGCATTCAGAGTTTTTTTTCTTGTTGCTTTATTGCTTCAAATGTTTCTTTCTTTGGTTTGAAAATTACCTGCCTTATTTGAGAGAATGCACATTTTTAATAATTGCGTTTACAAGTATATAAATGAGGATTTAATCAGATTTAGTAATGACAAATTTTGACTTTACACAAATGTAAATTAACTAATAAATAATTACTAATTTGTGTAATAATAAATAATTGTGGGATTCTAACCAAATCTTCCAAAAAATGCCAGGCTCAAACAGCGTGGATTTTAGTGTGCAGGTGTCTAAGGGATTTTTAATATTTACGGGTGTGGTTTCAAAGCTAAGACTGAAATAATACAAACGAATGAAGAAAAGACTTCTTAAAAATAAAAGAATTTTTTTTAATTAAAGGGAAAAGTTTACAAGGGGATGGGGAATTTTATAGGGAAATAGGATATCGATTAAGGCATGGAGATATGAAAGAAACAGAAAATTAGATAATTCCCTCTAGGAGGACGTTGGAAATCTAAAAATAAAAGGACATTATGTGACTGATACAGCTTACCGCGTAGTTAGCGAGCACGAAACATTTTTTTTTTTTTCGAACGGGGATTAGTAGGCCTCTGTCTGAATGTTAATTGTGTCGGTGTTTCGAAAGCTCGACAGATGGCGTTGATCTGGAATACTCTAGTAATTAAAATGATTGTCTTCTGGAAAAATGATCTAACATTTTAATAATTCTCACTTTAAATTATGCCCCACGATGAGACAACAGAATCAAATGGCGACAAAACGAAATAGTTCCGTGGGATATTTTACATAAATTTATATAATAAGCTATAAATTGGTCTTTATACAAATGTACAATTATTTCTAATAAATAAATATAATTTCTAAAATAGATTTTTTGAACTCATGTCATTTTCAATACAATGAAATAGATTCATTTCGTTTGATAAGAAACATAATTTTAATTCTTAGTGAAAAGCAACCAAATGTTTTTGATTTTAAAAAAATCAAATAACTTGCTGTAAATCTATGAGGGCTTCATATTTTAGTTCATATAATTCAAAGCCAGAAATAAAACCAGAATCCAAAAATTAAAAACTTTTAATACATTTCAAAAACTTAAATTAAAAATATATTTCGATATATCAAATGAGGATAAATACGTTATTTTGTAAAGAATTATTATAAATTGAATGATTAATATTTGTAGTTGTATCTTACAGTTTTCACATTTTAATATACATCCACCCACTGCTTTTCCCGAAATAACCTTTCATCAGAAACTTCATTCAAATTTTCACCCCTTAAAAGCATCTTTTCATTCAATTCCTTACATAAATATAACGTAACGCATAATGTGATAACAAATTTCGATTTCTGAAGTAAATACGTTTGATATATAACTCATTATATGCCTAATACTTCCATGCATAGGATGAAATGGATATTTTATGATTGGCGAAATTGGTGTTTTTCACTCGATGATAAGGATACCTTACGATATGAGCCTGATTTTATGGTAATACACTAAAGTACCTCAAAATTTTCGAACCATCTTTTTTTTCTTCTGACTAAGGAGATTAAACAAAATTATTTTTCAAAATGCATAGTGCGGAGAAATGAATCAATCTCAAGAGCAATACAATCAATGCTAATATTTATACCATTCAACATTGTTGAAGTACACCAGCATATCAAATATAAAGATTGGTTTCACTCATTATGGCATACTATTAACATATTCAAGAAACTTTAAAAAAATGTTCAATACTTAAATTGGTAATAACCGTGAATCTAAATTTCTGTATTAATTAATTCAGAAAAATTAGTTTTAATTTCTAAAAATATATTTATCGTAGTAGCAGTTTTTAAATTAACAAAATGTCAACTAAAGCAATGTCAATACTGTAAAATATGTTTACAATTAAATTAAAATATTAATAAAAATTATTAAAACACATAAATACAATTAGTATTACTAAAAGTATATATTTATATACTTAAAAAAATGCAAACTGATGTAAAAATAGTAATTTTACAATAATATCTTCCAATACTACTTAAAATAAAAATAATAAATATGTTGATCAATTCTTTTAGTTAAAATGCGATTAATTTTTTTTAAAGGGTTCAATTCTTAGAGCACTTACTACCTAGGAAGAAAATGTACACCATTAAATGATTCTAGGTAAAACTTTCTAGTTTGAACAATATTTTGAACTGTTTTTGCATTTTTAAAAATTCATGTAATTCATTTCTCAATATTTCATATTGTTAAACAATAAATATTATCATGTTAAAATAATATCTTAACTTTTTTTATATTAGATATACAGAAATTTTATAGTGCCTATGACCATTGCACAAGTGCAAGAAATAAGTTGAACAAATTTTATCGCCTTCGGATGAATGGATGCGGCAACTCTAAGACGAACACACTTATTTTTATACATATATATAACTAGCTCTTACCCGCGACTTCGTACGCGTGGAAATTTTGATGTGTATATGTGAGAACTGACAGTGTAATCACAATGTAAAATGTTATCAAAAACGCATGCATGTATAAATTTTCAACGTCGATTGGAGCACGCAAAGGCGTGAATTTTAAGCACCAGTTGGGGTAACGCAATGCAGATTAGAAAATTTTCATTTCAATTCAACAGTTTTATTTTCATTCAAAAGCACTTCTGAAAGAATCAAAAGATCTATTAATTAACAATGTTTAATTTAAAATGTATCATACACTGCGAAAATAAACAGAATCGTTTGAAATAACCGGTCGAAAATATGTTACGTCTAACATCATTAGCGTGGGGGAAAAAACTACTTAAAAGTTATGTACTTGAAACTATAAAGGTATTTTTTAAAATTTAATCGAAAATGATGAAAATAGGCAAAGGGAATATATATATAGCAAAAAATCAAGAGAAATGAACAGGAAATATCAAATTATACTAACACAAGAACAGCGTAAGAAAAAAAATTAATAAACCTTCCTTTAGAATAGTAAGATAATATTAAAATGAAAAAAGGAAACAGAAAAATAAAAACAAACGATTAGATTTAAAAAAAAAAAATTTTTTTTTGTTCAAATGAAAAAGGCTTTTTGTCCGAAAATCCTTCAATAAATTACAAAAAATTCCATTAGATAAGATAATATTAAAAGAATACCGCAAATAGAAAAATAAAAACAGACGATTCAAAAAACGCAGGCAGATGTTTTCAGGTTTTTTTAAAAATTTTTTAGTGGAAATTTAGATTTTAATTAATAAAAAATTAACCACTCAATTATCTGGAATAAAAATTAGCCTATGTTCTTTTGTAGACTATAATCTATCAAATTTCATCCAATTTCCTTCGGCCGTTCTGACGTGATTAAACCCCATCATCCATCCATCCATTCAAACTTTCACATTTATAATAATAGTATAGATGATCGTACTATGCCTATGACCATCGAGCAAGTGCAAAAAATAAGTTGGAAAAGTTTTATCGTCATCGGATGAATGGATTTGGCAGAGCATAAAAGGCAAACAAAAATTCATTTTTAAATATTAGATTATAGAACTAATATGTAGATTAGATATTATAAGGATACTTTTCATACTTTCATTTATTTCGTACAAGAAACTCCATCTTTAGTTGACACACATTTTTACATAATGAAATACAAAATTTTAACAAAAAAAGTGAGATTGAAGGTGTTAAAGACACTCATAACTTTTTTAAATACAAAAACTACCCTCCTTTTTTCAAACGCTAATATCATCGTTACTTTTAGAGTATTTTAATATTATGATATGCTTTAGACAGGAAAGTCTTTAAACTTTTGACACGTGTCTTTATAATCTGCTTCACTTTTGGCATTTGGAACTTTTTTTTTTTTTTTTTGAGATTTCTTATTTTATAAAAAAAGAACTTCGACCGCCTTAAACACAAAAGAGACAGTGTTTTTTATTGCAAGCTCTTTCGCTAGTAACCTTTGACCTGCCACAGTGCGTCGTAAATAAAAGAAAGAGACCGCATGACCCTTTTTAAACCACATCCTTTTGTTTCCCTGAAAACCAAAAATGTTTTGTCGATTTTCTTGTCCCACAAGCTTCCGTGTAATTACAGAAAAATAACTATTATTTTCTTTTGAACAGTTCTGGAAATATCCTTTTGAACTGTTCTCAAACGGATTGTATTGCTTTGGGAATTAATTTGGAAAGAAATCGTGCTGTGTCCTAGAATTTTAGTGGATTTTGTTCACGAAGATTATTTGAAAAGGCTGTTTATTTCTTACAAACCAATATTTAAGGGATATTAGACGTTTGTTTGTGTGATACGTTATTGGTATTCTTTTCAAGGATGACGGAGATTATATTAAGCTTAAATAATCGTTAAATATTTGAATTTATTTTCTACTATAATTCAAGATTTGATAAACTTTTTAGGTCACAAGAAGTTTAAAAATTTCTTATAATAGCAAGTTGCTATAATGCAATCAGATCCATTCTCAAATACTATAAGTATTTTTTTTCCAGAATGATAGATAGTACGTCAAACCAAAATAATTATTAAAAGCTTGAGTTTATTTTCTGTAGCAGTTCAAGACTTCAAAAAATTCTTTAATTCAAAATCTTTTAAAACACTATAATTTTCAAAAAATATATATTATGCTGGCAAGTTATGATAATGTAATGAAGTCCATCATCAAATACAATATTAGTAGCAAAATAAGAAAATTTCTGGCATAATTTATCCGCTTGATATTTACATTATTCTGTATGATTTTAAACTACTTATTGTATATTTCAATCAAATCAGAAATAATTTTTTCTACGCTAATGTATAGATTTATATTAACCAATGTGATCAAATCATAATTAAATTAATCTTTAGAACAATTAATATTCTAAATTGCTTTACAAGGGTTAAAATTTTACAGTTATATACAAGAGAAATCATTAGAAAATCCCAAGTTAAATGTGAAATAATTTTAAAATTATTATTTATTTGATAAATGTTTTTGTACGGACATTGACTTTCTCGTATGTTTCTGATTTTATCAAATATTTTACGATAAATTTTCAATTCTGTCCAAAAGATGATTATCAAAATTTTAGAAAATAAATTTAAATATGCAATTTTTCGATGTAATGGCTAATATAATTTTTTATTAAGACTTTTTCTGCATTTCAAACACATTTCTAGCTTGAATTTTAATCTAGAAAAATTTAAAACATTGTTTTATATAAATTGAACTGTTTATAATAAGGAAAAATAATTGAATACCTGGAGAAACTAAACCCAAACCAATTATGCAATCATTGAACAATTAAAAATGTTGATCCTTTGTTAATATGAATGATTATATTTGTACTAAGATATGTCATAGAAATTACATACTATCAGCATTATATTTCTGCCTTGTCTTTATGATCCAGCATATTAATAAAATGAAAAAAAATATTTGTTTAATTGAGAGCAATGAGGTCATTTATTTGCATAAAAATCAGTGTTAATAAATCTTATCATTTAAGAAATAGAAAAAAATGGCATCCTTATTATATTGCACTAAATAGTGAATTAGGCTAAATGGAAATCTATGTTTCTCCCTTCTTTTTTTTCAAACCTTAGAAAAGTTTTTCCAACATCACTTTCCATTTTTTCTCTGTATTTATTGCCAGTGAAAAAGGTTTTCCACAACGTTGGTACAGTGATATTATATTCCTTAATGCGACAGATTTTATGGATCTTTTTTTCTAATATTGTAATATTATTCTGAATTCATTAAATTCAAAAACACCAGAAGTATAAAAGCTATTCGACTAAATTATTATAAGACATATAGGGAAAAATCAGGTACAAATTCTTTATCTAAGTCCGAAATCCAAACCAAAATTTAGGACTTTGAAAATATGAGGTCCCAAATCTTACCACAAAATTTGTGCCTAAGGACTCTCTTAAAAATTTTTTATATATATTTATTGAATACATTTATTTCATGAGCCATTTATTATTTCCATAATTTTTTTCTTCATTTTTTAAATCTTTTTTGTAAATGAACTGTTAATCCTTAATATTGAAGAATATATAAATGCTTTAACTTTGAGATTTTCTAATTGTTCAGAAGACACTTAAAATTACAATATGGTTGCATATAAGAGATTTATTTTTTAAAATTAGTTTAGAATATATTCGAGCATAAATACACCAGAAACTAGTTAATACTCAGCTACGCTGTACAGTGAAAAGACCAGGACTAAGATACTATACTACAAAAAAATATGAAACAAAGGTAACGAAATACGGACTAAATGTACAGAAAACAGCACACCCAATGTTCACACAATTCCCTTGAATTCAGCTCAAATCAATTCAAGTGTTTCTGCTGAATACTAACTCTTTTACTTTTTTCATTCTGACCTTCGAGTTTTCATAGCCTTTATAACAACCTATGCATGTTAAAGCAGAAACATCAGCATCTGAGCCCTAATGAAACTATGGTCAAGATTCTCGAATATTCCGGGTCTTTCTTCTTTTGCATCAAATTGAATGTCGCCAACGTCGGAAATCCTTGACATGATATCCATTTTGCAACCATTACTATATATTCAGAACTATCTTTCTAACGAGGAGATTTAAAGCGACTGAAAGCAATTACGAAATTCATACAGTATATGCCTATAACATTTTAAAATAAATAATATTTTTGATAAACTTTTATTGAATAATAAAGACATAACTAGATTCAGGTTATTACCGTTTAGGTAATTTTTAGAGGCTCGCTTTTGTTCCACTGAGTTAAATATAGTGAATATATATTATAGTGAAATATAGATCTATAAAAGATCTATACCTTTCTGAATTTTATCTAGAATTTTAGTATAATTGTCATTGAAGTCATATCACCTATATATCGGTACTGCCAATAAGAACTTAACAAAATTTTATTTTTCCAAATTTACAATTTCTATTTATCTGTAGAAACGACCAGAGAGAGCTCACATCTTAAGTAGCACAAAGAAAAATATATGGTGGTCTATCACAAAAACATTTCCTGATTTAAAAAAAATGTACTGTTAAAACATCATTATAACTTAGTGTTGGGGGTTCCAATATATTGTAAAGATATTTAAAAGTTTTAGTAAAAATACGTAATTTTGAACATTTAAATGTAAGCATTTATTATAAATTTGGGCATTTGGTAAATTAACAAAAGCGAAGGTGGGATTCAAATTCTAGCCAAGTATTGTTCAACAATTAGGCTATCACGTTTGATGGGTCTGGTTCACAACAACAGCATCTGTGCTATTAATTTTGAGTATATCAATTTCTTCACCTGATGTTGCAAACATTCATTATAGAATTCTAACATTGACACTGAAAAGTAATAGTCGATAAAAATTTATGAAATCAGAGATGAAGATATTGGATTTTTTCTTTCGTTGTCATGATTTTAATAACAAGCAAATGCAAAATCACTATTTCTGCATTAGTTGTGTTAACTTTCGGAATTAAAAATACTTAACATAACTCTTCAGTAGTAAAAATATTGAAACATTATCTTCAATGGGTTTTTTCATAATATTTTTGTAACTAAGAAAATTTTTAATTATCATCCAGTTATCATAATAAGATTATTTGTGTAATTCAGTTTTGCGCTTTTCGTTTTCTGATTTATCGAATTTTGCACTGTTTTTTTACCACTTATAATAGTGTATAAATTGAAATATCTATTATCCATTAATTCAGCGGATAATCAAAAATAGTTCAAACACTCTTTATACTAATAATTGAAGAATAATCAAAACTAAAAAGAAAAATTTATGATTTTCTATTTAACTCAACACTTATAGTTACACTGATACTGGCATGAACAATGTATAAAAAATGAAACAAATATATTTTTCATCTATTGACTTATAATGGAGTTCAAAATTTACACCTTTATATGTTAGACAACGGAAAAATATTTAAAATTAACTACACATTGAATTTTTAGTTCAGCTAAAGAGTTGGAACTTCAGAGAAAAAGCAACTAGAAATAAAATTTCTAACTTTTTTAAGTATAAATTAGGCACACAAAGAAAAGACTAAAGCAGCATTTTTTAATGGATCTAAATATTTAATTTGGATATTTTTTAGATTTGAATGGAACAAAATTTAATTTTAATGTCTTCTTGGTAAAAAAAAAGAATATTTGAATACCATTCTTTAAATTTTAAATTTACAAATAAAAACTAAAACTTTCGAACTGACACGAAATATTGAGATTTCATTGTCATATGAATATGCTCACATTTTTATTAAATGATAGGCTATAAAGTAAGAAATAAACCCAGTCATTAAAATAAAAATAAGACATTTTCCCAACAAAATAAATCATTTTATTTTTCGCGGAATGATAAGAACGCAAGCCTAATGAAAAAGAAGATATAATGCTATATGATTCCTGAACCCGGTAGAACCGGCGAATGAAATCATAATGAAACACGTAAATGCAAATGAAACAGTTATTAGATAATTATATTGACGTCAATGAACTGAAAATGACTGGTTGTGATGCTTCAGCAATAAAAATTAGAGAAGATGAAATTTCTCTGCTGTTATCAGTAACGTAAACATCCAGAGTGGCAACAGTTATTTGCTTCCTTGCTTTAATTCAACGAGATAGCAATTCGACATTTATGCGAATACAAAGATTTTTTATTTCCAAGCTCCGATGGTTTGTAAAACAATGACAATAATAGAGAATAAAACGAATGTATGACCAGAATTCTTGTACGAAGATGTTTACATTTCGACGCACACGCAGTGAAGATTCAGTTATTTGTAATATCTATGAACCACTTGTGTTGTTCATCTCTTTGAAGATCATTACCGCTATTGATGTAAAATGGTCATCAAAACTCTTTTGGGTCTGTCTGAATCTAGGAGTTCTTTGGGGGGGGGTGAGCAAAGTATATATTGTCGGAATGACTAAGCATTCATATTTCTAAGTCGAGCTTTTGGCATACTGATCTACAAGATCTTTGCCTGTGATTCCAGCATCTTTCATTTATTTCGAATCATTTTATCAATTCATTAAATATTATTCTGCCGGAAGAAGCATGTGACCTTGACCACTCTTGTTGAGAATGCATCTTTGAGACGGATAATCTTCTTCTCTTCGTTGAAGTAAAACAAAGCGACAAGGATGCCAAAGCTTTGGGGAATTTCAGGTTAACGTTAAGCCACATTTTACATCGTTGGAAATAATATTCTTCGAAGTGAGAATCGAAACCCTCATCCACTAATATGACAAATATTTGCATTCTTACAGAAATAATGTCGAAAATTAACAATATAATTTATAATAATTAATCAATTTTAGTATTTATTTTTGTCATTTCTTAACAGGATTCTACCTGATATTGAAAAAAAAATGCTTTCTACTTAGATAAAGAGACAATGGTACCTGTGTCTTTCTCTGCGAAATTCAGCAACAAATTATCTCTGGAAAAGTACTCACTATTTATTCCAAGGCAATTGAGTAAAATTAAACGAACACAATTAAAGACAAAAAAGATTAAAATGAAATCTTCTATGCATATTTCAATGTATCAGGTCAGAACATCATTTCTTGAACAGCCAAGCACGACGTGCTCGTGCAAGTTGAATTATATTCTTATTCATTTTAATTGCTTCATTGAATGAGTCACTTTAGTATTGCGAACGATCCAAAAAAAATTGTCTCGCATTTATTGTTTAGAAAAATATCACATTTGCTGTTTATTTTATTCCATATAATCACGTGCTCAAATTGACATTTCTCTAGGTTTTATTTGCTGTAGTCATTAACACATTTTTTTAATCAGAACTTTTGTAAATAAGATGACAACGCGTAATTAAAAGCTGATTTTTGACATGTTCGTGCAGATAATAAAATTTCAATTTTTCGTCAACGTTTTTTTTTTACCTAAGGATTTTTGTTCCCAAAATAATATCATGTTCTGGCATGATAATAAATCTCTCAAACAATAAATTCACTCAGATCTACTATAAAATGCACTGGACCCTTTCAATTCCAATGGATAACAAGTAGAATCAGGAACTTAGAGTTATCATCTGCAAAACAAGTCGTTAATGAATTCAAAGTTCTTGGCAAGACACTGTGATAGAATATAGAAATGCATGGTTTAGCATTAAAGCATATCAGAATGAGAAATAAAGTTCGAAACACAGTTTTTCAAAAACAAATGAATATAAGAAAGGGTTCGGAAAGGATATCTTTTAAATATATATCAGAAAATGATATTAGTCTTACCAAAAATTCATCTTCAATCAGGGAATTTCTGTTATAAGATATTAAGCAACGGTTTGATTAGACTTCAATTCGTATTTGTCATTTCATTCAATCAGAAAAAATGGATAATCAAAGCTCTTACCTGTCAGAAAGGATCAGGAGGCAACTAGTGGATTTTTCGCATTTTATTTTAAACACAGCAAACATTTAACAGGAGGGACGAACACACACAACAGACATCACCACGTAAAGAAAACAGACTAACAAAAACAACCAAAACCCAGAGGGGGAAACAGCGCCCTCGGGCGGAAAACCTTGAACCTCGAGGGGTGGAAATAAAGTTTCAACACACTCCCCCCCCGAATGACCAAGGGGTTCATTCAAATTAAACATTCAAAATCTTCCACATTGCAACATTTCTTATGACCTTACATATCTAATTTTAACACAAAGTCCATTTTCTATAAATTCACATCATTAGTCAATATTTCTGTTGCAAATGTTATGGAAATTTCACTTTAAATAATTATTTAAATATTTTTAACATTTTACATTTAACACATCAGGCATTAATTCAACTTTTACATAATATCAATGGCGCAAATTCAATATTTCACAACAATAGTTTACATACTCACCAACTCATCATAATACAGTTAAATACAAGCTTAGTATAATGTCTTCACATTGCATTTAAATTCCAAATCTCAATATAGGTTCCTAAAAAACATAATGACATTAATGATACTACTCAAACTATTCGTTCATCAATTTCAAGGTTGTATAACAATTGAACAAACCTTTTAATAACCGACGTATTCGTTTTAATTTGACAAGATCTAATTTTACCATCTCTGCCAGGAAATACAGCTACTACTTTTCCTAATTTCCAAAAATGCCAGGGAAGTTTATCATCATTAATTAGTACAATATCATCAACTTTAAATTCTCTAATTTTGCCTGTTGGCTTCACATATTGAGTAGATCTTAACATTAAAAGATATTCTTTAAGCCATTTTTTCCAAAAGTGATTAATTAACCTTTCACGATAATTAAACCTGTTAATTAAAATTTTCCTATTACTTAAATTAGTATCAATAGTAAGTGTGGCAGGAGGTAAACTATTGACTCTTCTTCCTAACAGCAAATGAGCTGGAGTAAGAGGCGCAGGTTCTTGAAAATCTGAAAACACATAAGTTAAAGGACGAGAATTAAGAACACCTTCAATTTCAATAATTAAAGTCTCTAATTCTTCTCGAGACAAAGTGGTTCGACCTAAAGTTTTTCGAAGAGCCAGTTTCACCGATCTAATGAGTCTTTCGTAGAAGCCACCCCACCATGCAGCTTTCTGAACGATAAAGCGCCACTGGATTTTGTGGGAGGCATAAAAGTCTTTCACCTCTGGATGACTGATAACGCTCCACAAATGTTTTAACTCTAGTTCAGTTCTTTTGAAAGTTTGAGCATTATCCGACCAAATCTCAGAACACAGTCCACGACGAGCCATAAACCGTCTAAGTGCTAAGAGAAAAGTTTCAGTTGTCAGATTGTCAACAAGTTCTAAGTGGACAGATCGGATTACACCGCACGTAAACAAAACGATGTAGAGTTTGTTGTTACAGTTCTTAGCGTAGAGGGGTCCACCAAAATCAACTCCCACTATAGAAAAGGGAGGTGACTGTTCCATTCGTGCAGCTGGCAAAGGTGCAGTAACTTGGAGACCAGGAGAAGAGTTGAATCTTTTACACAACACACATCTTTTTAAAAGATTCTTCGTCGTTTGTCTTCCTCTAACTACCCAGTATTTATCGCGGATTTCAGTCAGAGTTTCAGAAATCCCTCTGTGGAACACCTTTTTATACGAGTTTAAAACTAACAAACTCACGAAACGATGATTTGCAGGCATAACAATGGGATGTTTTTGTAGGTAAGTAAGTTTCGATTTCTGGAGTCTTCCACCAGCGTGAATTATCCCATCAGAATCAAGAAAAGGATTTAATTCCAAAATCTTGGAATTTTTCATCACTGATTTTCCTTGCTTTAAATAAGCAATTTCTTCGACAAAAACTTCTTCTTGTACTGATTTTATCCAGTATTTTTCGGCACCATCAAGTTCTTCTCCACTTATTTCGTCATATCTTCTAATATTATTTCTAACATTGTGTATGAAGCGAAGTATCCAACTTGTAACTCTAAGTAACTTATTCAAACAGCTGTATTTGTTGATATCAAGTAAAGGCACAGCTTTCGTATGAGCTTCACACACAAATGTCAATATTTCGTTTTGGTTCATTTTTTTCTCGCACGATTCAATAGAGAAATTGTTGAAATCAGAACCTCTCGGCCAATTTTCTTTTCCCTGACGAAGCCACTTTGGACCGTGAGTCCAAATCTCACTTTTCATAAACTTCTCTGCAGTCGCTCCTCGAGAGATGAAATCAGCAGGATTTTCTTTCTCACTGCAGTGATGCCAATCCGCAGGATCAGTGTTGGACTGGATTTCTATCACACGGTTGGAAACAAAGGGTTTCCATTTAGAAGCTGCTCCTTTGATCCAATGGAGAGAAATTAATGAATCACTCCATAAAAATACCCTAGATATGGGAAATTTAAAATTTTCTTTTAAATATCTCAGGATTCTAGCAGCAATCACAGCTCCCATTAATTCCAATCTAGGGAGGGTTAATTTTTTAAGTGGTGCTACGCGCGATTTGGCTGTAATAAAACTTGTAGATACACATCCATCGGTTGTTTCAAGGCGAAAATAGCTCACTGCTCCAAATGCTCTAGGGCTGACATCTGAAAAAATGTGTAGTTCTAATTCCTTCGCTTGACTATAAGGAGAGGTGAAATATTTCCTTTCGAATGTCAAATCCTTCAAAGAATAAATTTGCGAGCACCAGTTTTCCCATTTTTTCTTTAATTCAGTTGGCAGTTCATCATCCCATCTTAAACCATATTCCCATATTTCTTGCAATAGGCACTTAATGATTACAATAAATGGAGAAACAAATCCAACTGGGTCATAGATCTTTGCAGCCGTCTGAAGAACGCTGCGCTTAGTGCTCCTCAAATTGTCGATGATCTTGAGAATAGGTTGCACGTCTAATTTAAACGTGTCGTCGTTAATGTTCCATATGATTCCTAAAACCTTTAAAGGACGCATGCTGGACTCTTCAATATCCCCCATACCTCTTTCGCACCACAATTTTCTCAATTCTTCGGAATTAGTTTTAAATTTTCTTAAATTCATGTTCGCGTCTTTAAGAATTTCTATGGCAATAATGGAGAGGTCTAAAGCTTCATTTATTGTATCAGCTCCGTAAAACAAATCATCTACGTAAAGTGATGAATTAAGCATTTCATAAGCTTTGCATTGTTCTTGTTCATATTTTCGAATATGATATTTAATGGTTGCAGCAAGCACAAATGGACTAGATGTTACACCGAATGGTACTCGTGTCATTCTGAGAGTTTTATGAGACTTCGAATCCTGTTCATCTGGAAACCAGAAAAATCTCAAATAATCTCTATCCTCCTTAGCTATTTAAATTGTTAAAAATGCTCCTTGTATATCACTACAAAATGCATGCTTGAATTCGCGAAATCTCAATAATACATCAAGGATTCTAGGATTCAATGACGGACCAGGAGTGAGACAGTCATTCAAAGATTTACAACCTTTATCTTTTGAAGAAGCTTCAAAAACCATTCTAACTTTCGTCGTTTCCTTGTCGATCCTTACAACTGCAGAATGAGGCATATAATATGTGTTATTTTGAATTTTCGAACAGCATTCCTCAACAATATTCAGATTTAATTGATCTGCAATAATATTCTTATATTCATTCAAAAGCCAGTTATTTCCCTTCAATCTCACACATAAATTTTCAAATCTGCGTTTAGCTATCTTCAAGTTATTAGGTAATTTGTCAGGACTTTTATCCCAAAAGAGCTTAGTTTCATATCTCCCATTTCTGAATTTTAAGTTATTTTCAAAGCACGTAATTAAATCTTTATCGCAATCGGAGATATTTTCCCTATCTATTATTCCCATCGCATCTAATTCCCAAAATAATTTTAAATTCTCATTTAACGCTGAGCAACATTCTGTTTTTAAAACAGAAACGTTCTCGTCGCAGTTTAAATCTACTGGTGAGATTCGACCTTGGACAACTTTACCAAAAATTGCATCAATTACAAATAAAGTTTTAGTTAAATTTTCCCTTTTGCCTGAATGTATTTCCCAAAAATATTGCGCTCCAATTAAAAGAGAAAATTCATTTCCGAAAGACTCGCAAGCATTTGAAAGCTTTATATTTTTCTTACTAAGCATCTTTTCTAGTTTATTCGACGATACTTTAAAAGGAGAACTAGAAATGACATCGCAAAGCAAGGCTTCAATTTCAATACTTTTCTCAGGGTCACGAGAATTGCAAAGTGTAAACTTCACTACTTCGTACGTTTTCTCTATCGGGTCCCTCGAACCAAATGTATAAACTAACAGTTTTTCTTTTCTCATTATAGGTAATTTTAACGCGTCAGCTATTTCCTTTTTCAAAAAGCATCGCTGAGAAGCGTTATCTAGAAGAATATTTACCATTTTTCTCCTTTCTCCCCACTTCATTAAGGCCGAGCAGGTTTCTAAAAGTATTTCACCCTCACTGATATTTATGTTCGAACAAGTGACAATTTCGTCCCTCTCTACATCCGGTCTTTCACCCCTCTCGGGCTCAGGGGGTGTTGTCGCGTCGCAAATAAGCTCAGAATGTCTACGTTGACATTTACCACATGTCCGTTTCGAAGGGCAGTTTCTGTAAATATGTCCTGCTTTCGTGAGGCACAGGAAACATAAACCGTTTCTTCTTAAATGAGCCTTTCTTTCCACAACCGGCAAAGGGCAAGATGAAGAATCATGATCGGGTTTAGGATTTTTACAAAATAAACATTTTTTCACGTCGATTACAAAGGCGGATGCATGCGCAGTATTCTCGCTTCTTTGGTTTTTTCGGTTACATGACTCTAATTTATTCTTATTGAATTTTCCGTATTTATGGTTAGGCCTTTCATAAGTGTTAACTCCAGATTCTGTGCGTGCATCGGTGTCAAATTCTTTGATCAAATGTTTCGTTCTCGACATTGAATTTCGATTTTTAAGAATTCTAATAAATCCGAAATAGTACTTTTTTTTTTAGAATAAATTTTACGGGAAAATTCCAAGGATAATTCTCTAGGGATAGATTTTAACAATATGGGATGTAGTAAAGAACTATAACTGTTTGGATTGACACCATTAGTTTCTAAACCACGCATGTGCGTTTCGCATACAGAATATAATTTGCGTAGCGACTTAACATCATTTGCTTTACGTACCGGATTTAAATTTAAAAGTTGTGACATATGCGCATCAATAATCATTTCAGTTCTACCGAATCTTTCTTTTAGAATATTTATGGCGACATAATAATTTTCTGCTTTCAAAGCCAAGCCCCGCACAGCAATTTCAGCATCGTTAATTAAATACGATTTTAAATAGTTAAATTTTTCAACATCGCTAAGACTTAAATTTTTATGTATGGCAGTTTCGAATTGAGAATAAAAGTCATTAAATTTTAGCATATCTCCATCAAATTGAGGTATTTGTAATCTCGGAAGTTTGATTGAACATTGTTGAGAATTGCTGTTAATAATTTTATCATTAGCAATTTCGATTTCATTTTTTCGTAAAATTTTCTCAGCTCGCATTTTCCACGTTATCATTTGATCTCTGTATTCTTGCTGACGTTCCACTTCGTTAGTCAGATCTTGCGATTTACACAAATTCAATATATCTGAGTCAAGTTTCTTTAGCTGATCATCTTTATCTAATAGTTTCGCTAAAAGTTCTTCGATCACGTCTAAAGATTTTTCATCCGCTTTATAAATTTCCTGCTCTAGCTGTTTAAAATATTCTGTTGCAGCCTTTCTGACAGGGGTTCTAACTTTTTTCAAAGATTCCAGATCCATTTTAGCTAATTCACAAATGATTTCAATTTCGCATCTAAAGGTACCACTGGCCGAATTGGGCGTTTCCCGGGTTTCGGCACCAAAAATGATTAGACTTTAATTCGTATTTGTCATTTCATTCAATCAGAAAAAATGGATAATCAAAGCTCTTACCTGTCAGAAAGGATCAGGAGGCAACTAGTGGATTTTTCGCATTTTATTTTAAACACAGCAAACATTTAACAGGAGGGACGAACACACACAACAGACATCACCACGTAAAGAAAACAGACTAACAAAAACAACCAAAACTCATATGGGGAAACAGCGCCCTCGGGCGGAAAACCTTGAACCTCGAGGGGTGGAAATAAAGTTTCAACACGGTTCTCTATTTGACGATTAAAGTTCTTAATTAATATGTTTAAAATTTTTAGCATTGAAGCTTCCTTTAAAAAATTAGTTATGTTTTCCACAACACTGAAAAAGCTTACAATTTGTTAATTTTTTTATTTTTTACTTATTTAATCATTTTATTTTACTAGCCTTTATAGAATAATAATACTTCTCCGTACCATCACTGTAATCTAAGAGGGCAGAAACCTTTTTTTTTTAAATACAATTAAAATAAAGATGGTATAGCTGCAGAATTACCTGAATAGTAGTTCAAGAAAGTTTTTTTCAATACTTCAATGTATTTAAACGGGATGGGTCAACAGTTTTCAATGGCATCAGACAATGTTCAACATTAGATTAGGCTGCATTATTTGAACAAAGTTGAATGGAATGAATCTTCATTATATAAAATTGTGGTGCATTCGTTTTTTTAATTTCATATTTTAACAATTGCATTTATATTTTACTAAGGTTGCGTAATATATATAATTCACTTACTACAAGTCTTTTACTGCTTTATCATTCCAACTATTTTTATCAATTTATAACCGATCATTATACGGCCATTCTAAATCTTTGATTTATTTATCAGTGTTTAGTAAAGTTTAAAACACATTGGCTGATATATTACATTCCAAAGTTTCACTGCATTGCATGAGGCATTTCATTCTTTTTGACACCATCAGGATTCCATATACCATGGAACTTGGGTTCAAATGGGTTTCAATCCATCTTATTGATAATTGAAATCTTTTGCATATAAATAAGTTTGAAAATCCTAATAAAGCACTGTTAAAAGTCTAATCGAGTAATTAAAACCTTTCAAATCAAATAGTATAAAGTAGTAAAATGATGATATATATTATTTGACACTTTAAGATATAGGTCATGAAATACTCAGACGCGAAATTCTTAATCTCAGGATATTGCAAATTATAAGGATAATGGTATGGTAATGAAAATATTTAGCAAATGATTATTCTTAAGGCAATTTGTGTACTTTTTAATTCTTTAAAAAATAGATTAATTTAAATAATTGGCAAAAAGAAGGAAAGTCTTCATTTAAAAATTTGAGTAAAATCTGTCCTGTATCAAGTTGTAGTGGTAAAGCAGTAATCAAGTTCAATCATAGAGAAGTCATCGAGTTCTCTTGACGTTTTCCAGGAGCTCAGGAATTGATTTCTTAAAATGCATTGTTATCGCTTTTATGGAATGTATCGAGAAATCTTAATAGTTATTTTTTGAAATTCATTTATCGTGGTTAAACCGAAGTCTCTATCAGTGTTATTGCATCTAAAAAGCTAATGCATTTTGTTTATTTGAAGAACAGCTAAGTTTTGTAATCTTTCGAGAACCTTAATAGGAGTTTTAGTAGCATTTCTCCATAATGGAAATGTATAGAGGATGAGACGTTAAAGCATGGTTTTATATGTCAACAGTTTTTTTACAGAGATAATTTAGACTTTTAATTGAATATTGGATAATGGTTAATTATTGTACCTTTAAATTTATATAGATTTAAGAATATGCTTTTTTCAATGTTAAATCCTTATCCAGTGTGATATCCTTATCCAGATAGACTATTTCTTTGTTCTATAGGATATTTTATGAGAATAGTTTTGGGGATTATGGGAAGATTCTATTTTCTGGAGATGACAGTTTGTCATTTACTGATTATTCCATGCAACCAAAATTTTGAACAGTTGGTCCTAGTTGCTAATGAACTTGGACAACACACTTAAAAAAATGACTGAGACAGATTAGAAGAATTATACTTTTATGTATTGCAAATTACCAATGGATCTCCCAGCATTTCAAGTAACATAAATGAATGATACTACAATTTTAAACAAATTTCATTCTCAAAACCTTTTATCTCTTCTTTTCATTCCAGTTTTTAAATTATGCTCATGCTCTTTTTTTGGGTTTTGTTTTTCAAAACGACCCGTTGCGATCAATACGTTTGCGAAATCACTTCTAATCATAGGGTTGACTACTTCATTTTTTTAATTTAATTCGTCACTTTAATCCATTTGGCCTTTAACCGTAATTCGCAATGAAACAGTCCATCAATTTGCTTGGGAACTTCGAGGTTAGCCAGTGAAGAAACGTTAACTTCTCTATTAAGATTGGCGTGAAAAATGTTGGGGAACATCTCGTTCATCTTTGACCCACATCTAATTGAAGCAAAACATCTTCTCTGATTTTTTTATTACCTTACGTAATTTTTATTCCTGTAAACATCAAGACAATTTTTTTCGCCATTTTTGAACACAGAATCGATTATTTTTAAGGCTCAGCAAATTATTGTATTCATCTCCGAAATGAATTTTCAGTACTCGAACAATTATTCTGTGTATCCTTCTTGATTCAAGTATTATAATTTCATATTTTTATCCTTGAAAGATCCATTAATATGATTTATCACAGCTTTTGGAGAAATTTCAATTAGGGTCTATAGATTTAATAAGTAATAGATATAGGATATTTGTAATGGTAGAGTTTCATTGTTTCTTCCATAAAGTTATTTCTTTTGTTTTTAACAAATTGTTCTCACCAAAAAATAGTTTATGTATTTTACTAAAACAATAATGCATATTTAATTAAATGACCATAATTCAAATAATGGGAAATAATGAATATAAAAAATGAAGCAGATTATAAATTGATAGGAAGTATTTTTGTTATTATGAAATGTGCTTTCTATTGAGGTAGATTAAATGATATTGAAAAAAAAACATTTGATTAAACTATATATAAATATACAGATCGTTTCAAAGTGAATTCTAATCTGTTTTATAAAAATTAAAAAACCAAATTGTGGATTATTAAGAAATTATGCTAACATTACCACATTGAGTCTAAAACTTAAGATCTTAAAGAATATATAATAAAAACGTTGTTCCTGTTTTTTACAAATTGCATTTAATAATTATATTAGACTTTATAATAAATTATAATTTCTTTTCACCATATTTTTTTTATAATTTATCAATTGTTTTATCCCCTTAACTTTTTTTAATTTCTTTACAATCAAATAAGATGACATCTTCTATTTTGAGAATATTTATATATATTTTTATTCAAATGGAAATCCATCGAACACTTGACTTATCTACGTATTCGAAGTAATTTTAATATGGAATTATAATCGTTATAAATGCTTCAGTTTTTCCTTACGACTATCAAAATTCGATAAATCGATGCACGAATGGCATTCGGGTAAAATAGTTAAGCGGTTAAAATGAAACTCGTAAACAATGCATGATAAAAAATTATAATAAACTTTTATTTTAGTTTATTAATATCAATTATCAATCGAATTATCTATTCTACCACAAAATGTCCAACAACATTGTTACAATATCTTCTCGATATTTCGCTGGATTCGGAATATCGATCAATATCGCTATGCCAGAAACTGTTCGTCAGTTTTTAACTTATTTGCAGAAATTACATTACCTATTTTAATATGTACAACTTCTCATAAAAGAACTTCAATAAATAACACATAAATAAAATATGTATTATGTCGTTAATAAATATAATCATAATGGCTCAAATAGGCTGGAAAACATTAGAACTTAACATCAATATTTGTAGACGAGTCCCAATGCAATTCTAACCACAAAAACCAAATATGGCGGACTTTCTTGCTCCAAGCCTTTGGCAGGCAAATAGACACAGGTTGTATATCTAAGGCAGAAGACAAAGGACAGTGTATAAAGATTTTATGGCGTCCGACCGTCAATGCTGTAACTCATCTTCTGCCCATCAAGTGTTTGATGAGGGTCAGGGGGGCAGTTAGCACGACAGCAAGGTTATGTTCCGTTTCTTCCGGACACATTTGCACATCTGATCTTCTTAAGATTACATTATCAGGAATCTTCTTTATTTTTTTTCTCCGATTTCTTTTTTTGTCTGCCACTGTTGGAGGAAAAATTTACCGTTCGACCTCCCTGACCCTTTTGTGCCGCGCGTGAAGAATTAAAACAGCCACAGGAGGTATAAAAGCAACCACCACTCTTCGTATTCATTCGCACTTTTTTTCCTGGGGGAACAACAGTGGTGAGTTCGAATTCAGTGTTTCTATTATTGTAACTTTTCGTTCTCAAAAGGTTTTCTATGACTAAATTCTGACTAACTTAAGAATTTTTGAACCTTCGTAAATTTTAGCACTGTCGTATCGATAGAAGATAGTTGCTTGGTATTATGTTCTATCTGTTAGGAACAGATTATATATTTGATATACATGTTTGATATCTTTTTTATTATTATATAATATTCCTCTTTTGTGGTTCTCTTAAGAAACACTTAAACTTTTATGTGGAAATCTACATTTAAGGCAATGGACTTAAGCTTTAATGAAATCTTTATTGATTTTTAAAACTGCCATTGGTGCATTTTTTTAGATAATTTTTAAGTTATCATTTTTTCTAAATGTAAACTGTTAGATATTAAACTAAAAACTCTAAAAATATGAAATCTTTAAGATAGTATGAAATCTTTAAGATTCCATCTGGGTTACAACATTTTTTCATTAAATTTGTAGCTTGTTGCATCGATAATATCGATTTGTTTTATGTTAAACCTAACTTGTAGTAGATATTAATAAAAACCCATAAGAAGGTAAAGTTAAGACTGTATTTTTTTTAAGTAAGACCCTTATAATAAAGTTAAGATTGCATCTGAATACCAATAGTTGATGAGAAAGATTTGGGAACCGAACCTTTAAATATTGTATTAGTATCTGATATAGTATCTATAGAAAATCTTATCGTTGCTAAGGCTAAATTTTGGAATATTGAGGCAGAATTTTATTATTTACTAAAACAGCATTCAAACACAAGCCATTTTCTTAATATAAAATTAAAATAGATAACAGCAATTTGCTTTATGTTATTATTTATAATAGATATATAAAAAACCAGTTAAGATTCTCCAAAATAATGTTGAAACTGCAACTGAATTTAAGAAAAATCTGAGCATTCTCTGTCTCTCTATATACAAACAATTACTTCCTGTTGCCAAAGATTTTAAAGAAATTTTAATTTTTAAATTATCTTAAAATTGCATCGAATAGAAATTGGGTTTCTACTAAAATAACCTAATGATTTAGAAATGTAA
>JAOUZG010039927.1:335434-357976 GCA_026289955.1 Argiope argentata | reverse complement strand
TGTGTGTGTGTGTGTGTGTGTGTGTGTGTGTGTGTGTGTGTGTGTGTTATATTAATAATAAATTATATTCATTAACATTTCCTTCTTAATTATTTTTTCACTTCAAATATTGAAAGATAAAAAAACTAACTTTTAAGTTTCCCCGACTTTTAGCTTTTGTTTCGTCTTACAAAACCTATTATTGAAACTTTTGCTTTGTCCTTAAATCGATCTGGCAGTCAGGATTGAATAATAAGTTTACAGACCTGAAGAATTAGTAATTTTCAGTAATTACATTTTCCAGATGAAAAAAACTTTTTTAAATTTTTAATGCTCTGGCTGTTGTGAGTGTAATCGTATGATTAGTTGCTTTTTTTTTAATATTTCAAAAGTACACATAGACGTTAAGTGCCTTTCAAGTCTTATTGAATCAAATACACTTTATACTCATTTATAAACTAAATTTATAAATTCATTTTGCATTTTTTGCATTAATAATTAACATTATCTGTAATAACTAATTATTAACAGTATTTACTTTTTAATCTCTTTTTAATGCTGACAATAATATCCAAAAAAGTATAATTCAATTGTATTTTTTTTCGACTTAAAAATCTTTTTTAGATTCTTAGGCTAGTTTGTATTCATACTCTATGAATCTTAAGTATCTTAATTTTAATGAAAGCTTCTTGAAAATTGACTAAACAATTAATTTTATATTTAGATAAAATCTATGTTTCATTGAACATGCTTAATATTGCATAAAAAAGTGAAATGACTTCTTATAAAATGTGTTAAGTATACACTGGATTTAAAACGACCAACATTTAAAAAAGATATTTAATTAACATTTAATATACTTTAATATTGTATCATATTGCTAATGCAGCTTTGAGTTTGGATTTAATGAAATTCGAATTATTTTTAATATAATTTACAAAATATTTTTTAAAAAATGAGATTCAAAATTTTTTTGATCACTTGTTTTTCTAATTTTAATTCAAAGTAAAATTGGATATAATAGATTCTGTATATTCGTCCTTTTTATTTAAAATAATTTTTACATTCATTGTAAAACTGCAAGCGATAAGAAAACATCTTGTCCATTTTGCCATATTTTATGCTAAATAATTATTTGCAATTGTATATATTTAAAAATTGTCCGCTTATAGACGTGTTGTTATTCTGGCGGGCACTAATACATATAATTAAAATAATTAGGATTAACAAACAACTTTTCTAAAATAATATTCTTTCTGATTTGTTACTGTTAATATTTTTAAATTCACAAAAAAATATTTTCATATATGTGTGTGGCAAATCGAAGTGCAAACTATAAAACTATAAATAACACACATCTCCCCAAAATAACAACACATATAACAACAATAATAACACACAATAACACTATAAATGATAACATCCATCATTTATAATTTGATGATTAAAGAAACTTTGTTGAGAGAATCAAGAACGAGATATATATGAGAGAATTAACTTAAATCATTTTTTGTGCCTTTTAAATGTGTGTTTTTGAACCAACTGGTTACTAAAGACAGCTAATATAGAGTATTTCTATTTTACCTAAAATTTCAAATTTATAATTTTTGTCAAGATAATTATGCAAGGAAACAAAATGTTTAATATTATGTCAGCTATTGAAAAAAAGTACAGCTGTGTTATTGATATAGGTTTCGAAAATGCTTTAAATTGGCTTAGTACCTCACCAATTTAATTAGTTATTAATATTAAAAGCTTGTACGTAAAAACGTTTTTTATTATTGTAAGCTGTATTCTGTAGTTCTGTCTTTTAATGCTGCCCCATGGCAGATCTGTATAATGCTCTCTAACTTAACACAGTGCAAGTCTCAAGGTCTCTTATTCCTATCTCTAATTTTCGAAACCAGTTATTATTAATTTATTTAATTTTCTACAGAAGCAGGTTTAAATAATAAATATTAGCAAACTGTAATAATAAAATATTTAATTAATTGCAAGTCACATTATATGCTACAACACATCGATTAAAAATAATCAAAATTCAAAATGAGAAAGCAATTTAGATCTAACAAGGAAAATCAATGTTAATATAATTTATATAAAGGATTGGACTCTTTTAGAATTATTAAGCAACATAATATCCATCTTCCAATAGGAAATGATGATAAAATAATGTTTTACAATTTAAACACTTTACGATTTTACTTTGAATAAAGTTAAGTACCCGCAGGGCCTGACTAAGGTAGGGGCATACGGGGCAGTTGCCCCTGGCCCCCACATAAGTGGGGCCCCAAATCGAATAGAAATTTTAGTTTACATTTCCTTCTTTAATTAATGTTCTTCATTTCTAAAGTAGTTAAGCAGACGGGGCCCCTAAGAAGTTTTTGTCCCGGGCCCAACTAGGCTGTCGGGCCCTGAGTACGCGAACTTAATAACTTAAATGGCATCATAGAATCAAATTATTCTGAAATCATAGCAGAAAAAATCTTCGAGGACTTGTAGGCCCCTAAAAATTAGCCTTGGACAGCTGGCTACTTTGACAATTTAATAATAGATCTGTCTATCATTAATAAAAATAACTATACGATGTATAACCACAATTATTTAAATACATTTTCAGTTTTCAAATTACTTCAGGAATGAATTTAAATCTTATGCCATCAATATACTTTGAAAGCAAATATGATGAATCTTTTCCAAGAAATCTAGAGAAAACTGAAAACATGTTTTATTTTCGAGATTGCATTTTCTCATGTGCCTCATCCTATGACCTTTACCCGGCAAACAATTTAATTTCCACCTCTCTCTGTGGGAATTTTATTGCAAAGACGATTTCGAGCAACCTTCGAAGGTCACTTCGACCCCTCCCGTTATCATTTCTGAGGTTTGATATGTCATCGAACTGCAAACCTTGACGGCTGTTGCACCACAGCATTCCTAGAAATATCTACCCATTGGAGGCCTCTCAAGATTGAACGGTTTGTATTATATAAAGTATCGGTGGAGTCTGTTATTATTTATGGCATGCTCGCAAAAAATTGCGGCACGGAAAGTGGGGAGAAAACGTTATTTGTATCAATTAATCAAAAGATATCTATGACAAAGTATAATCTGGGGATTTTTGCGTTGAACAAAATAAAGGGTTGCTTGGAGTTAATTATATTTATAAATATGATTATTTGGGATATAGATGAAGACTGAAAGGTTTTGAAATTACACTTTTTGCTCAAACTGAATGTTTGAAGTTTTCACAGACAAAAAGCGGCTTTTGTTTGATTTAGTTTTGGGATGGTTTGTGGCGCAAAAGAAAGTAATTACTGCGAACATCAGTAGCGGATTTAGGCCACTTGCGACCCCAGGCAGTGCTTATTAAGAGACCTTCCTTTTATTAAGCGATCATTTTGTTTCATATTTTAAAAGATTGTTATCTGAATCATCACAGAAGCGATTTACTTAATTTTATTTTAATACCTTTGTGAGTACAAATATTTTTCAATATATTTGTAACGAAAAAAACCCAATAAAATTCAGTAAAATTGATAAAATTAATATAATCATTATTTACTGATATCTTCATTTGTAAATAAAAGTACTTAATCATAATAGAATATATTTAAATTTTAAATATCAAGTTATATAATTACAAAAATTATTTTATACTTTTATGTGAAGTTTAGTATATATTGGAATATTCGTACAATCATAAGTAATTGTACGAATATTCCAATATATACTAAATAAATAAATAATCATGCTTTAGTTTTATCAATGATTTAGATAATTTAGTATGGTTATATTCTCACATGACTTGTATGTTTACAAAATTATTTAGTTGGAGCCATGCTGATAGAATTTTTATTCGACGCTCTAGCAGCTTCTCTTCACTCAACGGCCTTTGGCAACTGACTAATTAAAATGCCGCTATTAATATCAAGTGCGAATGGATTTATCTTTAATGTAAAAGATAGTCTTGTTCACTAAAGACAATATTAAAAAAGATGTCTGAAGTTATGAAAATATTATAATGTTACGCATTCCTCAATCAAAAGGTAATTTTTTTGCAAATGGTGCAGTTACTATACTAACAGAATTCTTATATTTACCTGCAGGTATTTACAATTTCCATACTTAAATGATAGAAGTTCCGTTTATACTCCTAATTTATCTCTTTTATTCTATTCTATTCGCTTAACTGGTCATTTGATTTATTTGCCCTATTCAATCAATTAGTGAATATAAATAGACAGTGCAACTATAAAGAGATTTCATTAGATTTTTTTGTACTCATTTATATTTAAAGTACAAAAAAATATAAATAATACTTGAAAATTCAAATGTAATTTAAAACACGACGAACAAATATCATCTAAATTATTATACTGGCACTGCATGTTAAGTTCGAAAATTTTTAATATCAAATACATCGCCTTTTATAACAGCATAAGGATTTTAGGGAAGCTTCCGTGTCGACAACCGTGTCTCCCAAACAAAGGAAAATCTGAGAATGAGAACTTCTTTAAATTTTGAAACAAATGCATCGCATTCCTTTAGTATCGAGCTTGAAAAGGAATTTTAAAAAATGAAAATCA
The DNA here is from genome assembly GCA_026289955.1 of Argiope argentata. NCBI lineage: Eukaryota > Metazoa > Arthropoda > Arachnida > Araneae > Araneidae > Argiope > Argiope argentata. The sequence goes on along the minus strand of JAOUZG010039927.1, from coordinate 353,408 downwards.
TTATGTAAATCATTATAACGCAAACTCTAAACTTAGATATGAAGTTAATATGGAATTATTGTTAGTAAACAAATGCAAAAGACACAATACTTATGTGCATTTTACTGTGACTTTCTTATTTTATAAAGCTCTAAAATATTTAAGTGTGACTGTAATCTTCAATTATTCGTTTCAATTCTTCTGTAATTCTTATCATTATTTTTTTTTAATTTTCCAGATAGGTGTGAGTATAGAAGAAAGAAAGAAAGATTGTGCCTAGATCAAAAAACAAAAACAATGTTGGTAAAATAATAAAAATAAGGGCTAGGCAGCACCCTAAGCTGTTAAAAGAATCAGCCAGTTAAGTTATTTAAAGAATCTCTCTGGCGTTATTATCGGAAAAAATAATTCAAGTTGCACAAAAATAATAAAAAGATCAATTTATGTAATTAATATTATTATTATATAATTCACATCTGATAATCATTATATTAAGTTTACAAATGCAGTATTTCACAAATTTCTGAAAATAAATTTGCCTCCTCAAATTTAAAAAGTAGATTAGTACTTAATTCGTTTGAATTATATAAAGTGTTATTATTATAATTTTTTTTTGTTTTACTTCATTAATGTAGGATCCTCGTCAAAATTTCCAATCAGTAACCGAAAGCGTGAAATGAATATTTTACTAGCATTATATCTTCAAAAGCAACCGCTATTCTTAAGTGGACCCTCAATGGTTACCTTGACTAAGTGACCTTCGGATATTTAAATGCATAATCGCACCACCAGAATATTCTGACAGGACATGAAAATTACTGATTTAATGGCGTCCGACCTGTAGCGTTAAATTGCTCTTATAAATCTCCTTAATCACCCACCAAATATTTGACCTTGGATCATTATATTGAAAAATTCTCTCTCCAAATTAATTGATATTTCACCCTCCTCTTCCGACTTCCTGCAGCACCAGATGATGGATGAACCCAAGGTGCCGCTTCGACCGGCACCTTCCTAAGGTAAAATTTTCGGTGGCTGGGTGGGCTGCGCTTGTCAATATCCAGTTTTGGGTGCATCTCCATTTTTTTAATTGCTAGACAATCACCTTCGTCTAGTCTTTTAACGACGATAGAGTTGTTTTATTTCTAGGATGCTTAATTTTTTGTGTACGTTGCGTCTTGTTTTTATTGATGAATGAACTTTCTAATAAGATATTGGTGTTAATTTAATCACTTTCACTAGACATTTAAGGTATTAACGAAAAATTGATTCAATTCACCCATGCATTTAATGATATCTCTAAAGCTAAATTAAATCCTAGTTAATTTCCAAAGTTTTATCTTAATTTGACCTATATTAACTTAATTTTAAAATGCTGCCCTGCTTTCTGAACCATTTTTACCTTCTTTATGTGATTAAGGCACCAAACGCTCTGCAAAAAGGTTTAAATTTTCATTTTCCTGCTCTCCGGGTAAAGGGATAAAAATATAGATATTTAAACAAATTCTTTTAAAATATACCTATTTTCCCCTTATCTAAATCAACATGTGTAAAGAAATCCCTACCAGGATCTCATAGTATATGAAAACCATAGATAAATAGTTGTTCTTTTTCCCTTATACCTGCTTCGGATCAAATTTTGCATTTAGATTAGGTATAGCTTTTTAAATTTATCAATATAGTTGACTTTCCTGAAAAAATGCGATTTCACCTAAAGTAACATTTTTTTATAACTAGTTATTACAGTCTTTTTCTACCTGCTCTAATGCTGTCAACGCCATTCCGTAATTTTTTTTGGGGGGGGGGGGGCATGCTATAAGATCTGATTCAATCTCAAAACCTTATGACTTACTTACCTTATTATACCGATACTTATGCATTATGCCGTCTTCACCAACGATCGCCAACGGTTTAGTAACTTTTTGGCGACGGATTTAAATTTGGCGATAAAGATCAAGGATTACACTATTGCCGGATCGTCATGATTGGCGGTTTAGCAACTCATTGGCAACGACTTAAAATTCGGCGATAAATTTGGGCGGTATAATAAGTAAGTACCGATGGTGCTGTATGACATCATCCGAATATAAAAACATTCGTTTATCTTCTAATTGTAACAATGCAATTATTGTGTTTATAAATTCGAATAACGTTAAACTCTGTGCATTCCTGATACCTTTTATGTAAATCTATAATTACATCACCAGAATATTCACCGCCACCCAGAATATACATATATTAATCACCTACCAAATATCTAACCTTGAATCATTATATCGAAAAATTATCTTTCCAAATTAAAAATAAAATTAAGTTAAATTAAAATTTCTAAAATCGAAAAATATGCATAACTAATAGGTATATTATACGTATTAAAATATTTTCCCCAAAAAAACTAGTTTTTACTAAAAAAAAAAGCTTTTGAGCGAAGCTTAGTCTCACTGATTCTAGACTAATTTTTTAATACATTATATAGCTTTACTCACTGTTATTCTCTTTGATTTTAAAATGTGCATCTGCATTCAAAACAACAGAAATAATATTATTAAATGCCGTCAAGTGAGAAATAAATTGATCAAAATTTCGAAAATCATCTCAATTAAGTACAAAATCTATAAAAAATCGACCACATTATGGAACCACGATTTAAAAGTATTGTTTGGTTATCATAATGCTTTAAAAAAAGATACATTTTATATGATCCTCTAACTATTGTTACTAACGGTATCGCCAAATTAAACCATGTTGCAAAAGCAATCAGGTGACAACAGAACGACAGCATTCTAGACAGATCAATGCTGTCGCAGTCCTTCCAAATTTACTAATCAGTTTGAACACAAACATTCTGTTTCCAGGATATTCAAGGATGACTTTTTAAAGATTGTCCAACACTGTTTATACATAATTCTCCTACTCTTTATGTGTTAAGAAACAGAAATTTCACTGTATCGTAATTTGATGTAAATAATTACCAGGCAAAAATAACGAAAGAACAGAGACATCATCACTTTCAAGGCCTACGTGAACAAAGAACTATTGTGCGTATATTTTAAACCTATTTCGGATAAAACTTCCGAGTAATGTGAATCGCTGCATGTAAAAAAAAGGGTCACATCTTTTTCTGCGTTTGTCCATCTTGGTAGATTCTTACCTTTTACAGGTAAATTACCTATTGTAACAGTTCTCATGACAACATTTCGGGAAAATTTCTTTTGTTCCTTATCGATCATGCTCCAAACCCAAAACGACCCTTCGTTCAAAAGTTTATAAATGCAATAACGCTTTGCCCAAGTTATCTTGAGAATAGGATAATTAGAGTAATTTTGGTTTGATTTTAAATTGTTCGGTATGTTTTTAAAACCTCTAAAAATCTCGAACGTCAGGACTCATCTAACTCAAAGGGGGCGGAAATTGTAGAAGATTGAAATTCTCATTTCACTATAACTTTCCTAATATTGAAGATATAAAGTAAGTTCAACCAGCCAAATTATGTCTCATTAAGATAAAGAACTTTTATAGTTAAAAGTATTGGACAATTGCAATATGTGAGAAGTTAGGAGCTGAAAGGTAACTTCGAAGTCCTCATTTTGACTGTTTCTATCATCAACAATTTATGTTACCAGATAGTTATTCAGATGTAAAGGAATCTATCTATGCCTTCCAGATTGCCAAAAAGAAATTTTATTATAGAAAAGTAATGTGTTCTTTTATAGTGTAAACGAATCAAAAATTGTCTCTAAAGGCTAAAGAATAAAAAAAGTTGAATAGGAAAAGGAAAAATTATCCAGGAGAAAAAATATTGAAATGTTTTTGATGCATCTTCATTTCATTTATTTCCATACAAAAAAGGTACGTATCTTTATATATTATCCACAAACCTTTTCACATTTATTGTACACAAAACTTGAGTATAAAGATTTAAAATCTAAATATACTAATGTACTAAATAATGGGATAAACTAACATTTCAATTTAAAATTTCATTTTCTTTTTCACTTTGAACATAATTAATACTTAGTAGATGTTCCATTATTCGATACTTAAATATTTGTGCTGTTATAAAACCTATGAATTCCCCATCACTCAAAAATTGCGAAGAATATAAATAAAAAAAATTGTGGATTCTTCAAACAATTTCTTCTAATGCCTTGATTGATGGATTGGTACCAATTCATTTTCCCGTCATCGCAATTTAACTTCATCCTTGAATTTCTTCAAGCGTTTTCTCCTTTATTTTGCTCAACTCTTCATCTTCAAAAAAACCACAGCAAAATAGTAAATAAATTCTGTTAGCGTTAGAAAATAAAATCATAACTTGTCTACACTTCCACGTATTCTACGTATCTCGACTCATTTCTGTTTCTAAATAATATGTATCTTATGTTGTTGGAATGGAAATGAAAAAAATTGTAAGTTGGAGACATTTTAGAATATTTATAAATATCAATTAAGTATAAAATTGATAAAAACTATTTAGAAATATCTATAAAGGTAGAAATATTTTTTTATGGTTTGTGAATTTAAAAAAATCCAAATCGATATTTTATCTGAAATCATTGTAAAAGGCCATTATATCATAATTATGGAAACTAAAATGGATTCTAGTGTCTTCATTTCATTTTGTAAATTTTTTTAAATATTATATAATAGGAATAAATACTTACAAAATGACATATTTAATATTTAATAATTAGAGCAAATATTAATTTAAATAGAACAATGAAAAACATTGTAAAATGTATATAAATATATTCATAAAATTCATTGAAATTTTGAAACAAATGAAATTTTTGGAGATAAAATTGATATTAATAAACAACCTTTGAATTTTTATTTCTGAAATTAAAATTAAATTTTGTGTTCTTTGTGCTCCACAGTTATTCCACACAAATTAGAAAATGTTTATTCGAAAAGTTTTATTAAAATTTTTATAAGACCCTTTCTTACTTGGGAAATTTAATTTTAGAAGTGATTTGATGCCAAATTTGGCAGAAATAAGTCCAATTATTTTTTTTGTAGAGCGTTTTGAACGACTTTTTCCAACAATCATTTCTCAATCGGAATATCGTATGTAATCGATAAGTAATTAGGTTCGTAAATCGATTATGTAATCGACACCTCAAAATGTCGAATGTAAAAGTAAAATCGAAAAAAAATATTATTCTGGTCTGTAAATAAAAAGATAGTGTTATAGATAATGCATATAATATACTGGATAATACAGATAGTATTTTTATTTAATATAAGTAACATACTAGATAGATACAGGCTGATGTATAAATATCTCCAAGTTTATATAAGCTAACATAGAAATATAAAAAAATATTTAATAACTTAAATAAGGAAAGGAAAAATAAAGATAATTCCGGACAACAACATACAATTACAAAACCTCAAAGTCATGCTGATTAAATTTGGTTTCCGAGAATAACTTGACATATAAAACCAGAAAATAAAAACAAAATCGTATGTTTAAAAGAAAACAGAGTTTGACAGGCGTAAATTATTTGCATAAGAAATGTTTCCACATATAGGCTTGATAGGATTCAGGCCATAATCAAGTCAAAATATACACGCCCTGAATCTAGATAAGGAAGATAATGATGATATGCTACTTGGAGCATCTGGAAGTTGATTATGCATAGTAATATAAATAGTCATACTTTTAAAAATAATATAATAACTTTGTAACAAAATATCTGCAGGTGCAGTTTTCATATAGCTTCACAAACTGGATAATTGAGGTAAAAAAAATAGATTTGAAAACTGTGTGGGTAGCGTAAACCAAGTAAAATGGATTTATTTGCCGCTATATAAAATTTTAAAATTTGCATCATGGAAAAATATTTCGTATCTTCGTAATAATAAGTTTTTAACTATATGAAAATATCTCAAAGAAGGTCATTGAATATCCTAAATCATTTTAAGTACACAAACCAATGAAATTCTAAGTTGCCGCTTCGAGTGTGAGCTTTAAAAGAATGTCTAACGACTTTTATGTAATTTTATATATTGGATGAATAACCAAAAAATGAATAATCGTGGAAACTTGGTATATAGTATTTAATATTTTGAAATAATATATTGGTTATTATTTTTAACTGATGCCTTGATTTGTTTCTTTGTGCTCTTTTCCACAACCTAATCTAAACTATCTACATTGTGAAAAATAAAATTGACGTACTCAACTCAAGAATTTTTACTAAAATATTCGCCCATTGTTAAAAGTAGTAGGATTCTTTAAAATATTTTTAAAAACCCTCATTTATGAGGCTTAAGACTTATGTCCAATTTCCGTAGAAAGAGTAAAAGAACATAGACATTTTTGTTGATTCTTATAATAAAGATTTTTTAAGTAAGTAGGTAAAGTACTCCTTGGAATCTCTTAAAATGAAAACAGATAGCTCATTAATTTAATATTAAATATTTCAACATAGTAGAATAAAAATTAATGTAACCTCCTTCGTTTTCTCTCAGAATATTATAATAAATTTTTTTTTAATTTAAAAGCCAAAAATGGTTATTTTTTAAACATTCGAAAAAGGCATTAGCATTTCAAATAGTAAGATGTCAAATTTTAGAAGAATTTGTATCTTGTTATTATTTAAAAAAGCAAATTTAAATATTTTATTATTAGAATTTTATTGTATATTTATTATTATTATTTATTTGTGCATTATTTTAAAGAGTAGAAAACTTTCCAAAATTCAAAGATCTGAAAGATAGCAGTATTATTCTATTTTGGCATTATTCTTTGAAATTCTTATATGATCATTTAAAAATCCCCCTTTTTCCACGTTCTTTAATGCCCACAAATTATCCAACATTATTGTTATGATATCTTCTTAATATTGACACAAATTAACACTTTTCTCTCTGTCCAAGTTAAAGAGAACCGTCAACCATTAATCGTAGAAAGGTTACCGTCAATGCATGAAGTGTAATATTCTATGAAATGCCGATAGCATAATGGCAATGAATGAAACGATTAATCATTTCATAATTTCAAGGTATTCTTTAGAATTCCAAATGTCGAACCAACAAAACATGAAATTCATCTTAAATGCAAGAAAAAGAGTGTTTCAGAAAGCATTGATAAGATTATATTTGATGATGAATTAAACCAACGTGGAGGTGAGATACTTACAGAAGTAATTTTATTTTCTGCTACTTGCGGTAAAAAAACCAGTGATTCAAATGCAGACCCAAAGTGCCTTCAAAATTTCATACCTTCCATAGTCATGCAATTCAAAATGAAAGAATTAACATTTTGTAAATAACTGCCTTATCATGCCATTTTATCATAAATAACCTAAATAATATTTGTCTTTCTATAGAATGCCTAGGTATTATATACAATGCCTAGGGAAAGTATATAACAATTCTTATATTTCATAATTTACTTGCAAACATCAGACAATCTAAAAAAATGCCTAGGTTTGGTTTAGTTTATATGGTTTATTGGCGCAAGAGCCATATTTGGCTATACTGCGCCAAGCATATGGTAAAATAAGGACATACATTTAAAGAGCATGATTTTAGAAGCAAGTAAAAATAGTTAAAGAAACATGAAATATGTAGAAAAAAATATTAAAATGTAAAACAATGATTAAAGTGTATGCAAAAATCAAGTACAGAAGACGTATTTAACAAAAAAAAGGACAAACAGGCAAAAAACTGTCAAATACGGTTGATAAAACCAATAGCTTTTAAGAATTTAAAAATATTTGGATGATATTTTTCACCCACCAGGTCTTTCAGGTTAAGGTAAGAAGAGTAAAAATATTTACAACGATAAGCATTGAAATCTGGGCATTCAATCAAAATATGTTTCACACTGATAGCGATGTGACAAAAAAATGCCTAAGTATTCTTTAGAATGCTTGCATTTCTTAAGTTGCGATAATAGAAGTATTGCACAATTTTTTTAGGGAATTAAAAATATAAACATAATGTTGTCTAAATGATTTCATAAATGATTACAAAACTATTCATTATTGTCCCTAATATGCCTTGTAAAGAAGAAAGCTCTTTATATTGAATTTCATTATTGGTACTGAGCATTGCTTCCTTTTTAAAACTTTTTTAAATAGAAAGTTTAGTTGGAAAATTTCTTTTGTATGTTTATCCTAATAATAGTGCAACTACATTTGAAAAACCAAATCTCATATTTTCAATAAATTATCTTATTTCCTTATTATTCTTCTTGTTATAAGTCAGATTCAAGCCAACTCTGAAGCATTTTGCTGAAGATAGATTTATCCTTACACCAACACTACAGCAACTCTAAAACTTAAAGGACTCCAGTCCATAAGAAACATCCCAGTAACTCTGAAACGTTATCCACTGTTCCGCAAGAAAGAAAATTTATTATTTATGCTTCTTGCACCACCGTAGAAAATATAACTTTTTTTTTACTTCCAAGCCAAAAGGGAACCATCGACTTGTCTCGTTTATGGATGCTATGGGGTTTTATGGACCATCTTAACAGTCATCCAGAAGCACATAAAACAGTCATTTTTACGAGGCTGTCTCGTGCTGAAACTTGAAACTTGAGAAAGAAGAGCTTTATAGGCACTCCGCAAAGAATCGTTGCAGGTCTACGACCTCGAGTCTCGTTTCCAACTGTGTGTCCGATTCTGGCATCCTACGCTGTGGTAACATGTTCTACCCCCACGAGAGATGTCCAATGGAATTTTTAATGTGTTGATCAGTGTCGTTTCTTATTTCTAATCGGTCAGTGACTATGCAAGTCATTAACCAGTCGGCTAAGGTTAAAATTTCTCCAGGAAGAAAAGTTTGAATCAATCTCCGCCTGTAGATTCTGCGGAAATAAAATGTTTTTTATAGAAAGTGAAGCATCATTAAGACTGAAATTCATAAATTTGTTATTACCTTCGGGATCAATGTATTAATTGAATGTATGGAGAAAATAAAGGTTTAAGAGTGCATATTAGTGTTTTTATGTTTGTTTCAAATTTTCCAAAAACGTAAAACATATTTCTCAATATAATTGTGTTGCAAATATATGTAGTAAAGAAATACATCATTCATAATATTATTTGTTTATAACTGCTAAAAGAGTTCAAATTTTAGACAGGTTTAGGATTTCATTGTTCGAACAATGACCAGCCAACTCCACATTCCGAATAGAAGGGTAAAGAACAAAAAAATAGTAGGAAGCCATTCTATTACTGAGCAAAATTAGATGAGTAAGTATTTTCAAAGCGTGGGAAATCAATGTGATAAAACAATAACCTGACTAACTGTGAAGCGAAATTTTAAGTGTTGACTGAGTTCCAGGATTAGAAAATAATTTATAGAATGTTGATAAATGTAAATTATCACAAATATTACTTAGACATTACGAAAGAAAATAAATTTAATCTTCTTGATTATTATCAGACAAAAATTTCCTTTTTCGTTTTTCATTTTGAAATTAATTTTTTTAAAATATGATCAGGAACTCGATTATGTTGCTTGCCTTAATTATGTAGAAAACAGAAGTAAGCCATCAAATTTTACGCATACGTCGCCCAGTAAATATTGATTTAGGTGATTTCCACGTGATATTGTAGATTTATGTTGAAAAATAATGTTATAGGAACTAAATTTTGAATTACGCGAGGAAACCAGGTACTTGTGAAATTTCGAATTTAAAATAAATTTGATTCATTAAAGTTGAAAATAAAAGACGTGAAAATTATTAATTTTTAAGTAGAATTTTACTACATATGTTCATGCACATAAATATCATAGAGACTGTTGGAAAATACAATTATAACATAATGGAAAAAATAAATGTAAACTTTATGAAAAGCTAATAACAATGAATTAATAAAACTAAATATTTATATTTGAGGGAAATTGTAATCGTTAATTTTAAACATTTATTTAACGAATGTACCGTTATTTTCTGACTTCAAAATCTGATCAAACTCTTTATTCTTATTACATGATTGATTTTGAGATTTACTTATTCACATGCAAAATTTCTTCATTGCTTTTCCTACAATATTATTCTTTTTCTAAAATTATTCTTCCTTTTTAAAACTTATCTACAAGAAAACAGAATAATTTACTTAATATATGTAATTTACTTTATATTATGCAACTAAAATAATACACGTAAATGTATTTGCAATATTTTTAAAGAATAAATTGTATTGTTATATATCTACATTAGAATTAAAATTGCTATATAATTATGAATAATAAATTTTTTTGGCGATTTCTTTAAAAAAAATTTATGAATGAATTCTTATTTTTAAAATTCTAATTTGTATTATCATTAAAATATTTTAATGTTTCTTTCATCTAACATTTTATATATAAGTTACGATTTCAATGCCAGGAAAATGCAGAAAAAATTAATGACATAATGGCATTTCAATTTTAAAGAAAATTGGAGAATAATTCTATATGGAATATAGAATTATAAGGCAATTTTAGACATTACATCTAATAGGAAATGAGAATCCTAACCAAAAAATAAGTTCTAGCATGATTTACATAACGTCTTAATATTTCTGTACATGATTTTTAAAGTATTATGATTTTTCATCATAATACTTTAAAGATGGATATTTAAAATTCATTTCATTGAGAATCAAGGACCACAAGGTGTTTTAAAAATAAAAAAAATCACGATAATGCCCAAATAAATATAGGCAATATCAAATATATAATAAAAAATCATTATAATTCGAATCATTATAATCGAATAATTTCATTATTACTCCTATAAAATTAATAGTAATATAAATTCTATTTTATTTAAACGTTCCAAAAAATGACTACAAATAATGACGAACTATTCGTCTACCAAACAGAAATGATTACTAAAAATTATAAAAAAAAATTACACTTAGGGTAATAAAAGATTATTTATTAAAGCAGAATTCAAAGATTTTTCTTCAATTCGCTTTTTTAAAACAAAACTAAAAACAAAATTAATCGCATTTGTAAATTTTTTCCCCATAGTATTTTCAGATTCCATTTTTCCCTCTGCAAGACAGAAATATTAAGAAGTTAGAAATGTATACATTATCCTTTTTTAAATATTTATCTTACATTTAGAAATTTGCAACTAAAAAATTTTTCGATGTCGATTAAATAAAAAAATCAAGTTATCTTGAGAACCAGAACTTATTTTTTCTGTCTAGTAATATTTATATTTTAATTATTTTATCATCTTTTATTAGTAATACTAAAAAAATAGTTTGCACTTTTTTCTTTACAAAATAATTATTTTAACAACTGAACAATTTTTACTCGTCAATTTTAGACGACTAAAATATAAATGATCTTTATATTAATATCTGAAACTGAAAGCTGCTGGGAATAATTCAATTAATAAAACAGTTTAATTTTCAAGCCACAAAATATAAAATTTATAATATTAATATCAAAATCCCTTGGTATCTCAATAAATTGAATTCAAACAGCAATTTTTACTTCCCATTTATTCTTAGCCCATTTAATGATGAAGAGATTAAAAGGAAGTTAATTATGATGCATCCTGAATTAATTTATTTCTAAAATAACTCACATTTACAAAATTAATTAATCCCATATTCTTTCTTATCAAAGCAATGAATTAAAATTTCGAAATCCATAGCATTTCTTCTACTCTTGGCTAAATTTATCTTTTAAATCGCCTAATAAATAAAAGAACTCACAGATAAGTGTTAGAAAGTGTCTTGGCATGAAACATTGCTATGTAGGTAATATATATTTTAACCGAACTTAAAGAAACAAATTTCACATCAAATTTATATCTGTCCTAGCTGGATAGATAAAGATTCTGGCAGAATTATAATTTTAGATTTATATCTTCATTCTTCTCAAAAAATATTTGAAGCATGAATAAATTTATTGTTATTAAAAGACGATTAATTTACATTTAAAAAGTTACTGCACAATCTTTAAAAAATTAAAGTAACTTTAACTAAAATGTAATAATTTTTAACTAAATAATCAACAGTTTAATTTTAATGAAATATTAAATAATATTTTTATTTTAAAGATTAACTCAGCAATAATTGAATTCAAAGATAAGCAAAACAATGTTATCTTAGGCTTTAAAACTAAGCATTAAAATAAATGCTTAAGTTTTCAAATCTCACAAAAGAAATAATATTGAAACCAATCAAATTGTCCCGATAAATATAACTCCAGATAAAAAAAATAAATCTTTGTTTGATTTTAAATATATTTTCTTTGTTATGCGAGATTCTTTTTAATTTAATATTCAAAATTAATGGCTTGAGTTCTTCCGATAAAACCGGTGATAGACAGAAAAAAATTAAATTAAGAATCGTAAGATAATTGTTATAAGAATTTAGTGAGAGAATGAATAAAAAGTAACGGAAACGGTAATTTGAAAAATTGCATATTTGACCTAAGGATACATGATACATTTTTCGTATTTTTTAAAAAAATATTTTTTACAGATGTAGAGAAAAATGTCCATCACATAAAAATTTTAATTTAACATTAGTTCTTATTGCGATAAAAGTTCAATTACCAAAAAAAATGAGTAGATGAATTTTAATAAAAATAAATGCGTGAGATAAATGTAAAAGTATGTGTAATAAACGACCGTATTACAAATGCAATCACGACGTTGAATGAGTATTTTATCTTTGGCATCTATAAATGAGCAGGAATTAAATAAAGAGTAGTAATATATTGTAACTAAGAGGACATTGAAATACACTCGTAGAATAATAGATATCCATTTTCATTTATTATTTTAGTAGAAAATTTTCTTAAGCATATTATATTAATAAAAGAATGATAATTATAAGAATTATAGAATTTTTCTTAAAGAATACTAGATACAGATAACTTGTAATCACTACTTTTAAAATGCTTTCTTAAATATTATCAGTTTATAATCTAATTTATCACATTTATTAGAGCTGTTTTTTTAAATATGATGAATCAAAATATTTCTCAAAAAAAATGTCTAGATCTGCCAAATAAAGAGATCAAAGCAATTTTAAAATGTATGTAAACATTTTAGATAATAATCAAACAAAAGCATTTATATTTCCGTTTGTTACTGAAATATATACTATACTATACTATAAAAGCAATACTATAAAATACTATAAAAGCAATCCAAGAGTATATCTCAGAATTTCAGGTAAATAATTAATTGAAAGCATGTATCTTCCATTTGTTGCTCAAGTGTACATTATTTTCATTGATCACTTTAAAAATAATTATAAATTTTTTAAATAAAGAGGCAAGTTGATCCTAGGGTAATTTAGAATCTTGAAATTTTTTGAAAGGAACCTTTGACTTCGGCTTTGTTCAACGTGGAATTTTATTTTAAATGTCACTTAAATTTTAACGATCATTTCAATTATTGTTAATATTCATCTATGTGTCATTTGAATACAAATTATCTGCAAGCCTATTCTTACCAAAACTATATAAACTTTTAAATCAATTTTTGAATTCTTATATGTATTACCCCGATAATATATCAAGTTGTTGCTTTTAATAGGTTTCAGAATCCATTGCCGAATTTATAAAAGGTTATCAGAAATGTAAGCTATAACAATTCGGAACTATTAATCTCTTTATAGATCGATAAATTCAAGGTAAGGCAATAAAGAAACAATGGTTTACAAGATAATTACATGTTCAACTTTAGTTCTTTTTCTCTCATGCTTTTTAAAAACTGTAACATCTTTTTTTATTCAGAACCTAAACCATATATTTTAAAATGATAATTCCCATCAATTAATTATCTGCTCTCAATTTAAAACGGCTCCTCCTCTTCTGCCTTCAGGCAAAGGATGAGTTTACCTCACCCTAATCTGAGGTCAATTCGAAGCTCAAGGTCACCTTGGTGAAAGTGAAATCCCAAGGACTCACTTCCAAGAGTCACTCACACTTGAGGCAAACGACAAATCCCACCTGATTGGTCGGTGTAAGAAAAATAGACACTTTCTATGTTTGTTTTTTAGGTGCCTGATCTGTTATATATAACGACCAAAACGCAGGGTCAGGGTCAAAAACTGACGAGGCACAGTCAGAAGAATTGCCCAGGTAAGATTCACACCTTCCTTCAATATTCAAGTCTATCTCTCGGGGATTTATCTGTTTTTCAATTAACTAAATGTCTGCAATGCATATCAAGCATTTGATATTCATAGAGTCCGATTTCAAACGGGTATTTCTATTAACATTTTTTTTTCTCCATTAGTTGAACTTTATGGGATATTTCACGAAGGATAAGCATGGTTATTTAAGGCAAGAAAATGTCACTGATCTCTTTAGATTAATGTTCGTTATTCAGCAAAGGTGGAAAATGAGATTAAAGTATAGGGGTAAAGGCATGGTAGTCAAAGAAATTCAAATATTTATCTCAATTAGAATTGCTTATGTAGTACAGCCAGAAATGTCGCAATGTTCTCTGAAATGCTTATAATGTGTTTCCAATGATAAGTGTTTATAGAAATTGTTAATTATAATATGAAATATTTGAAATAAATTGAAGAGGACCAGAACCATCTCTATTCACATTTGTGAATTCCATTAAGAATCAGAAATATAAAATAAAAATAAAATATAAAAAATAAAACAGAAAATATAAAGAAAATATTTAATCAGAAATATAAAAGAAAAGTGAAAAAATAACATTAAAGTGAAAAATAGCATTAAATGAAAAATAACATTAAAAGTTAAAAAAATAATATTAACTGTTAAGTGAAAATAACATTAATAGAAAATAACATATAACATAAGAAATAAAAATAACATAGAAAATAACATTAACATTAAAGCGAAAATAACATGAAAAATGAAAAATAACATTAAAGTAACTAAACGATTGATTAATGTAGAATTCGATTTACTTACTTCTTAAAATTATGTAACATTTAACCAATGATTGTCCTTAATATGCCTTAGATTTATAAATTGAACTAACTGATTAACGGTGATAAAATTAATAGGACCAAAATTAATATAACAATAATTAATTATTTATTATGACGAATTTTTGAGAAATTATTTAAGTTTTAGACAAACTAGATTTAAATAAAAGAATACACTGTCTAGGGTAGTTTATAGTACAATATAAGTTTGTTTTAAAAAATGATGGCCGTTGAAGAATATTGATAAAGAATAACAGAGCACATTTTGTTTCATTTAATTAATTATTTTAGAAAAAAAAGAGGCTGTGTAGGTATTACATGAAATTGTACTTCTTCAAAAGTTTTTATACATGGCAAATTTTCAAAATTAATATATAAATTTAAATGAGAAATGTAACATATAGATTTCTTTACAAAGAACTAGCAACAGTTTCCATTCTCAACTAGATTATATTTTAAATTCTGACAGATTTTAAATTTATATCCATTACTTTCTATTATTTTTTATGCTTGATTCATCATGAATAATATTTTATTCATGATGAATCAAGTTTATTATGAAATAATATAATTATATTTCATAATAAAATATCAAAAGCTGTCTTAAATATTAAATACATAATAGCAATGAATTATGGGCAAAAAATAAAAACCTCTGTATTATTTAAAGAACTTTCATGTCAATAATCAATTTAATCCCTTCAAAGTATAAATAATAATGAGTAAATCATTATAGGAATACATTTTCATACATTATGGAAAACAAAATATAACAAAAATATATCGAAGTAGAAATCTTAACGTCAAACTATTTTATTTTTCAAGTTTAATAAATATTTAGTATAATTTTGATAATATTTTATATTAGTGTTTTTTTAAGTATGAATAATTCAAAAATTATTTTATGTATATCATGAAAATATTAAAAAATTCTTAATAAATATTTATAAATATTGAACTGCAGATATTAGCTTCAGGCGAATAAAAATGATAAATATGAAGCATTTAAATATGGATATCCCAAGTATATAATGATACAAGTAAATCCGGAAGGACATGCTGATAATGACCGTAATATTATAACGCATCCTCTGGTTCGTTTTGATAGAAACATTATGTTGTACTGGTTTAAGGCGTTCCCAGACATGTCTGGTTTCCTCCGGCGTAGACGGTAATTTACCGGTAATTTGAATCTCAAGGAGGATATTAAATTTTTTATTGTTTTCTCTTTTGTATAGAACTTGGTATGAAACTTGAGAGGGTTTTGTGTATTTCTGTTTCCTTCGACGAATTACTGGAATTCCCGGAATTGTCTAACCATTTTTATTTCCTTCTGCAAAACATGGAAACATGAACGTCTAGCAAATCAAATTGATTTCTTTGTCTGCCTTATTTTTATCAGATTAAAATTCTGTGTTCACTCTAAGAAAAATCTACTAAATGATAGTTTAGTATTCATACATTTATGGAAAATGGTTTATACGTTTGCAGTAATGACGAAAGTAATAAACAAAATCAGCGGTTATCTATCAAATTACTTTTAAAGTTAAATAAAAGCAATCATATTTAAATTTATTAAAAAGTTTTATAGAAAAAAAAAAGAACGAATGAATCCTTAGATCCCGGATGTCTTGTTATTAAATTATTCCGTTTGTATATTTTATTTCTATGAGGGGTTTTATTCATAAAAATACTCTATTGGGTATTCTAGATGTATCAATATGATAAACTTTTGTATTCACAAAATTTTAAATCTTTTATTATATACCAAAATAAATTTTTATAGCAATACATTCAAAACTGTAACTTAGAAAGACTGCTATTGTTAATAAAGAAGATCTATTATATATGGGTTTCATATTATTCTAGTTTAGTTGTGAGACTGATCATAGTCATTATTATAAAATTTATAATTGGAATTTGTTATAATGTGCCCCTTAAAAATAATTTTAATTTTAATCATCGAATTTAAAAGCTATTAAATTCTTTTTGATTTATATTGCCTGTCAACGGTATTGCTAGAGGTAATGAGAGCATTTTTACTTACTTGAAATAAAGAATATATTTTTTATTAATTGTGAATTCATAAGATTTAATTTCGCAGAAATAATTTAAGAAAATGTGGGGAAATTGGTTTTAAAAGTCCAGATATAATTGGCAATTTTTTGGTGTGGTCTGTGGCTAAATTTACTGCAATTCGCTCTTTAAATGCATTTTATAAAGGTAAGGATCATTTGCAAATGATTATTTGATGCAACACATTTATTTTTGATCTTTGCTTTTTTTGTAATAATTTGACAAACTATTAGTTTTTGTTTAGTTACTAATTGATTTTATATTCTCTCATTATCTCCCCTTTTGACATATTTATAAAAAAACATTTAGAGATAAAACTTCTGAACTGATTTCTTACGTATCTTCAAATCGATCCTGCTGCAACTTTTTTCCGTCTTAAATATAAACGCTTTTTTTTAAAGTCCTCTTGACGTATGCAAATTCTTAATTTTAAGAAATTCCGGGAAAATATCTGATTGGAAGATTTCAGCTACTTTTATAAAAAGTGATCATGGTTTCAGATAATATGAAAGAAAAGTCGAGATAAACTAAGCTTGTGGCTTATTTTGCAATTCATCGTTTCATACAATATTTTACAATGTATCCACAAATAATCCCACTATGTCTAAGTGAAAGTAAAACAATGAAAAATATGTTGAAGAGGGTTGGCTGAAAAATGCAGGAATTATTTTGTTTTATATCTTCTGTCAATTCTGAAGGTCGTTAAAATTTGAGTTAGGGGGAGGGGGTTCTGATTGACTGAGAGTCAGCTGGAAGTTTTTCCATTTAACCTGAAGTTGATTGCGATTTTGGGGCAGTACATATTTAAAGTAGAAGTGGAGCAGTACGGGGTTATGGTCTGAACTATGGTCAGGGAAGGAATCTATTTCATAGGGTTATAGGAAGTCTTTAATTAGAGTTAAGTCTAGGGTGTTGGCTGATGTAGGACCGAATCTAGTTGGGGAGGAGGGAGCTATAATTTCTAATCCGGCCTGAAGGGCGAACGATTTTAGGGAGTTGCCTTTAGTACAATTATAATTACA
>JAOUZG010039927.1:322423-335034 GCA_026289955.1 Argiope argentata | reverse complement strand
GTTAAATATAAATCAGTAATCAAGTAAAAATCGTGTCCAAGAGTGCGTTATCTTCTATCTTACATAATGTTACGTTATATGCGATACATTTTAATTAGATGATTTTATCTTCACAATTTTCAGAATTATATTTATGGTAAAAAGACTGCATATTCATTACGTTTTACTTTAGGGCATTAATTTTTTTTCTTTGAATTTATTTTGAAAAATTTCTAAGGTTTGGCTTTCACATATTTAAAGTAAAAGTAACTTTTCATTTATTTTCTACGTTTTAGATGCACAACTAAATTATAAAAATAGAATAGCTCGACAAAACATACCTAAAGAGGACCAAAAGTAATATATTTACTTACCATTTACTGTTTATTTTCATTAGTTTCTTAAAATTGTTTTCTATGTAGAATTAAAGCAAAGTAATCATTCACTCACGATTCTGAGGCTTTAACTTATGCTTATGATATCAAATTTATTATTCCATATTTAGTCATTAAAATTAAAACTATGTTTATCACATAAGAGAGTACTGTCCATTGAATCCTCTGTTTTAATATATCTTTAGTTAAATTTTTAAAAATGAGAAATAAAAAAAAATATTCAAAATAATTTTAATGTAATTAATTCTATTTTCGTAATTTTTCAAAAAAAGTTTTAGATTTAATTAATTTGATTATATAAATTTGATAGCACAGACCAACCCCGGTTTTTTTTAAATTTAAAATTAAATATATGGATTTATACTTCAGGTATTGGTTAATCTGGTTAATAAATATTATTCATCTAACTTTTTATGTTTCATAGTTATTGAGTTCATTTGTGGACAGATTGGTAGATAAAACATGTGAGTAGGTTTCATTCAAAATTTGATTTAAAATATCTAAACATTTAATTCAAAACCTAAATAAATTTCCTTTTTCTAGTTTAAAAACTTATTTTGAAAAACATATTTCCAAAAACAAAAAGATATAAATGTTTTATTTTTATTTTTCGATACTCAAAGTATTTTTTAACCTATCTGAAGGTGTGTACTGTATAGAACATAACAAAGAAGAATCTCAACACTTCCGTTTCAAGATACTTGAACAAAACATTCAAGATCCACTTTCCGTGATCAGGACGAAAATGATTCTCCCTGAATTCGATTTTAAATATCTGCATATTTTATGTAAAAACTGACAACAAATTTCATTTTTCTAGTTTATGTCGTTTTTGTGTCAATTATGAATACAGAAAAACCTAACTGCAAATTTTTGGCTAGGTAACATTTGAAAAAAATTGAAGATTCACCAAAAAATACAAATAGAAGGGTTTCATAATTATCGTATTCTCTGTTTGTATACGGAATTATAAAAAGATATATTTTACTGTTTTGATGTTCTACAAGCAATTTTTTAAGAATCTATCTGAAATTACTTACAGTTTAGAATAGAACAATGAAGAAAGTTAAAACTTCCCTCCCAAGTTTTCTGAACAAAACACTCACGTTTCATCTTTAGAGATTAAGGCTAATATATTTTCTTAAAAAATTTATTTAAAAATAAATTTATTTAAAAAAAAATCTAATATACCGGGTGTCCAAAAAGTTCCCGTACTCCAAATTAAAAAAAAAATCCTTTTCCATGATTTTTTTTCAAGTATATTAAATTTTGCCATACGAGTAATGAAACCATGGACATTCTTGAAGCTTTTTTCGGCGATCGACTTATCTCAAAAAATCTTTGGCCACCTCGATCCTCTGATTTGACCATCCCCGACTTTTTTCTGTGGGGATATTTAAAGGACAAAATTTATGAAGATGATCCTCAAACAATAGATTATTTGAAAATCGCAATTACCCAAAGGATACAAGAAATCACTCCTAGCATGTTAAAACGCATTTCGAAAAACATGCGCAAACGAATTCAGCTTTGTCTCCAAGAAAGGGATGGACATTTTGAACATTTATTATAAATGTAAATTCAGTATTTTTTCCTTAGTTAAGTTAAAAGGGCTTCTTATCATTGGCATAAAAATAATTCTTTTTAAACCTATTGTTTTTGTAAAATAAATTCACAAATCATCAGTACGGGAACTTTTTGGACACCCTGTATTTTCCTCAAAATTTTATTTAAAAAAAAAACCTATTTATTTAATGTAATGACTGCATATCAAATTTCATTTCAAAAGTGTTTTTCTTTTAAATATCAAAACATAATTCCAAAAAATGATTTTTTTTTTGGGGGGGGGCTACAAAAAAGATCTAAAATGATGGAGATTCTCCAAAAAGTGGAATCCGAATTCTTTAATGATTGCTTTACTCTATATTTCTATACATTGTATGCAAGAACATAAAAATGGGTTTTTTTTGCTGTTCCGATACTCAACACCTCATATCTGAAGTTGTTGACTGTTTAGAACATAACAATGAAGAAACCCAACACTTCCGTCTCAAGTTTCCTGAACAAACCTCTCGGGTTTCACCATCCGAGACCGGGGGCGAAAGAGGCAATGGGGGTAATTTTCCGCAGAGAAGACAGCGGCGGCACTTAGATTTCGCATTCTCCGTCTTCTCACTTTTCGCGTGAGGACAGAATTTAATGCGCTCGTTCTAAAGTAATTACGATGAGTGATGAGAAATGCGATGGAAGGTAAACGACTTCCTCCGGAGTATCAGGGGGAATTAGTCAAGGGGGGACTTGACATTTCCAAAATGAAATGGCTCATAATTCTCCACCCTGTATTATGTAACAGACGTGCGAATTCTTAACAGATTGTAAAAGCATTTTAATCCGACGACCGTTTGCTTTTGAAAGGCGCGCGAATAAGAATGGGAAAAGATGATTCATGGTCCCGGGAAATATTGTCCGGGGCTCTTCGTTTCATGGTTGGTAATGCGCAAGGGGTTTCGTCTCATCGATGGTAATTCAGGAAATGCATTTAAGACGGACAACAGGCGGTAATTACTGGGGGAGGAGGGGGGCGTTGGAGTTGGATGTGCTTATTCTGTTGTTTAGGAATTCCTTGGATTCATTCATTCATTCTGCAGGGTTCTTAATTAAAAGATCAAAATTGAAAATGACAATTATAATATTTAATTAAATTTAACTAGGTTTTGGGTAAAAGTAGAGGCGAGTCTAAGATGAGTTAAACCTAAGATCAAAATCCATCAAAAAGGATTCCAAAAATGTTTCAAGGACATAACTAATTACATTCAATAAATTTTTATGCGATTAGGTCATTCTTTCGGGAAACAAAGTCATTATCTGGATTACCTCACTTTTAGTCATTCGATATACCAGAGGAATAGTGGAGCAAACCCGAAGAAAACGCAAACAATAAATAATTAACCACATAATTAATCATAAATAAAATAATTCATTATGAGCTTACTTATGTAATTTATTGGCCTCCGAAGATGCCCGGATAGTATTGTAAATTAAATGATATTAGTTCAAGCAATATAGGTCGCAAAAGAAAACACTTCCAGCGCATAATTTTAAGTCCTCCCTTACGTCGAATGGCCAATTTATTTTCTTAACTTTATTATTTAATTTACACTTTCTTAAAGCGGCCACTTTACCACCTATTTTTTTAAGAAACCAGAACAATTATGTTTTTATTTATAGTTTTATTTCAAATGCAATATATGAAATAGAAATACAATTTCTAAAAATTATCAAATATTTTTTAAATAATTCTTATTCAAGAATTGAAAGGTTGTTGGTCATTACTATTTTTAAAGACATTGATGAATGGTATTTATTCAACTTTAATGATGCATTCGAAATTTTCAACCAGTCTCATTTATTTTAATAATTTTTGTTGATTTTATTTTTAGATAATCGGAGCTAAAATTATCATGAAGACTTCTTTAGTTCTTTTTATGCGTAAGTTATATTATTTTTCATATTTGCATGAAACGAACAATATTTGTTTTAACTGTTTTAGAAATGTTACGTTTGTATTAATTTTTATACCTTTTTTTTCAGTGATTGGCACAGCTTTTGCCAAGTCATTATCTTGGGTAAGTTTCACTTTTTTTTTGTTCATTCACATATGTCAGTATTTTTTAGAAAAAAAAATTATATCATTTTAAATGCAATGTTTTTAAAGAATTATGGGTGTGGAGTTGAATAATCAGAGAGTCATTATTAAAAATTTTACGCTTCACAGCGTAACGCTTCACAAAATAAAATTGTTCATTTTGAATATTTTTTTAGTCTATTGTAATTCCTTCCCCAGTTTATAAAAGTTAAAAACCTTTCTAACGAAAAAAGTCCGCTCCATGAAAATTCTGTCTATCAAAGTAGAAGGGGAAGGAATCTGGTAATTCTATGCAGAGACTTGGGCAGACACCGTAGATTTGTTGAAAGGGCGTTTGCGGCCTTTTTGTACCGACGGAGTTAAAGTCAAATCGGATTAAATGAAATTTTAATGTCTGAAAATTTAGGTGTTAATACATTTTTAAATTCGAATGATTGGTAATAGCAAATAAGAAAATATCGATATCATTAATATTTTTCTATCTTTAGAATCTGTACTGGTATTTATTTTTATCTATCCTTCTTCTATTTTTATAATTTATACACTAAACGCTAAAATTATTCCAATAAAATAAAAAATTAATTATTCCAATAAATTTATACAATTAATTAATTAATTAATTAATATTATTCCAATAAATTATTTAAATAAATTATTCCAATTTTCTCTTTGGTATATTACTTCGGAAGGTTCTATGTTATATGCCAAAGAAGATTCCTTCAAAATTCGTACATTTTTTTTCTCCAACGATGGTTTTTGATCACTATATTATATATATATATATATATATATATATCATTAAATGAAAAAGAGTAAAAATATTTTTTATGTCAAAG
The DNA here is from genome assembly GCA_026289955.1 of Argiope argentata. Classification (NCBI taxonomy): domain Eukaryota; kingdom Metazoa; phylum Arthropoda; class Arachnida; order Araneae; family Araneidae; genus Argiope; species Argiope argentata. The sequence continues at coordinate 330,178 of JAOUZG010039927.1, read as the reverse complement.
AATATTATAAACTTTGCCTTAATATATCTTCCAACGTGAATATTGAATATGAAATGCATATTCCATTATCGGTCATGCAATTAAGAACAGTGAAAAATCTTATTCTGTGCTGAAAATTCTGTAACATGTAATTGCACATTCCCTCACCAATCAAGAAAAAATGCAAGTGCATTGTAATAATCTTAAACATTATTTTTTATTTTGAAACATTTTATACTCTTTTTGAAATAATTAAGCGTTTTCTATACTAAGTGCAATATTCAAATTGAATTTCCTGTATTATTAACATACGAAACAAAAATTTTATCAAACAGGAAAATAAGAAAGAAAAGTATGCTCTACCTGAAGGCGCCGAGTTACTAGTGGGTCCCATTCGCTCGACATTCAAATGTTTCGCAAATGGTTACTATGCCGACACAGATAACAACTGTCAGATCTTCCACATATGCTATTCAACGGACACGACTGATGGCAGGAGGACCCAATTGCAGTACAGCTTCCTTTGCGGAAACCAGACGGTGAGTTAAATACGAGTATACAATAAACAATTTATTCCAATGAAAACGTCTTGAAATGTAATGAAATTTATTGATTGAGCTTACATAAATGCCCCCACCAACCTCCAATAGCGTTCAAAAGTTTACAATATAATTGTGTATAGTCTTTTCTAAACACATTAAGAACCTCAAAGAAATCTGTAAGGTATACGCCTGGGACCGCACGCTTTGGGGCAAACTTGTACGTTCTAAACACCCATCCGTAACAGACGGAAAGAGAAAAAACGAAAAAAATTCGTGAGCGGTCTGCAAGAGATGGGACGTGAAACACGAGAAAACTCGTGAGCTATCTTTAATGTGTTAAGGAGACAGAATGCACATCTCCCAATGATGGTGACTCACTACTAAGGATATAGAAAGCCTATCCAACTATTAAGAAAACTCAGTGCTAAGGTGGCAAAAGGCTTATGCAACTATGAACACATTAAGGATCGCAAAGAAATCTGTAAGGCATATGCCTGAGACCGCACGTTTTGGGGCAAACTTGTACGTACTAAAATCATCTTACGAACGAGAAACGTGAAAACTCGTGAGCGCGTGAAACGGGACGTGAGATGGGACGTGAAACACGAGAAAACTCGTGAGCAGTCCTTAAAGTGTTAAATAAAATCGAACATTAATAATTCGTATTTTTGTGTTTCAAAAACATGTACTGATAAAAAATGTTGACAGTACAACGATAATAAACGCGGATTTTAAGTTTTCTTTGTCTCTGTTTTCGTTTAATGTCTTATACAGGATTTTAGGTTTTAAACAGTGGTTGTTGTAACACAGAAAATTTATTCTGTTTATAAATCCCGATTATAGAGACGTTATAACAATTCAGTACAAATAATGTTTTCATTCGCTCTTAATATTTTTTTTTACGCTGATGTTATAAAATTTAAAATCTATAGTTTCGTTTGGTTTATCTATATTAACGACCGTTGTATGCAACCGTAGAACTATTTTGGGGCGGACCTCATAATTTTGATCCGCGATCAGATGACGAGGATGATACCTGAGCTGGCACCCCACCTCCTTTCCACACCAGCTGGGGAACGTTTGGCCCTGACGGATTTAACGTGCAACAGACAGACCCTCTTACAGGATTGTTCTTCGATAGAAGCGAGTCTTGAACTCTAAAACCTTACCACTAGGCTACCGCGACTAATTTAAAATCAATAATTTTCTATTTATCAGTCATAAATACTGGGGATTATAATTTGTTAATATAATCACCTTCTATAAATGAAAGAAAAAAATCATTTTTAAACGGAATTGTTTTTACGACATACATAAAAAATTTATAAATTGTTTAATCATAAAATTACGGTTACTTCTCTTAAATTTAATTTATAAAATCTTACCCTTCTTTTATGTTCTTCTCGTTTTATAATATTTGTATTTATAATATTTATTTAATAAACTTTCAAAAATCTAAAGGTATAGCAGTGGAAATAAAAATCAAAATTTTTTCCAATTACTTTTTTAGATAAAAAAAATTATAAAGAAAATTTCTTTGCAAAGTATTTTTAGTAGCTCGACTACCAAAATGAAAATCAAATTAAATCCTTTTAACTTAACACTTTGCTGACCGGTGACGAGTTAACTCGTCTTTTCATGTCCAAACGTTGTTGACCGGTGACGAGTTAACTCGTCATTGCACTTGCATTATCTGTTTCAATTTATAACAACGAGGGCGATATAGAATATTGCAAAAACTTGGCGTATCGTGTTTAGTCTTGTCCGCTCTATAACAGAAAAATTACTTTTCCAAGTATTTACATTTTTATTAGAATTTTAGTAAAATTCCAAAAAATTTCAACCATGACGGAACGTATCGGCGAAGAACTTTTTGATGTTCCAATTCAACAAAACTCATTGGAGTTTTTTTAGAACGTTTTACTTTCACATTCAATTACAAAAAAGTAGCCGGTGACATGACATAGTTTCTGCGTAAAATTGCCGGTCACCAAAGTGTTTAAAAAAATTTCGAATTGATCAAAATTCATTTCTCTATTGTTTAAAACTATTTTTCTTTATTTTGTCTAATACCTGATTGATGCTTTGTCAGGTCTTCAACCAACTGACTTTCACATGCACCTACCCAGAAGATGCAGTTCCTTGTATACACGCCCAGGACTTCTATTACCTGAACAGCCACATTGAGACGGACGACCCAGAGATTCATTTCTTGGACGACCAAGACGTTCAGCGGGCCGCTCCACTCATTGGGGCTGAAGCCTACTCCAGGAGGGTAGAGAAACCTGTCTCACAATACCAGCCTGTCCGAAGGAGGTTTGACTTTGAAAAGTGAAGACTTTTTTATCGAATGAAACCTCCAAGAAATACAACTATGGATATGATAACATGGTTAATGTTAAAGTGGAAACCGTCAATGGACTATTCGTTAAGGAAAGATGCTTATCTTATGTAATTTTGTAACATGTTAAGGTGTGTCCGTTGAAACACATACAATATCCTTAAATAGTCAAGTTTTATTTAATTTAATTTGTAATAAATTTGAATTTTATTTAATGAAATCTTAATAATGAGAACCAGACTGTCAACGCACATAACAGCTTTAGATTTCCAATCCATAAATCCTTTTTTCTGAGGAGAAATTTCCATGAAAAGAACTTGGAAAGAATTAAATCTACTTCTGTTTCATAGACTTTTTTGATATAATATTTTTTTTAAGAATTTAATTATCTTAAATATTTCTCTCAATTTTTAACGTTTTCAAAATATTAAACAATGATTCGTAAAACATATAAGTGACTATGTTAAACTTTGTCATTTCATTACGATAATTTTCTAATATATAATTTTAATAAAAGAAATAACTAATAAAATATTAAATGCATAAAATATACTTAAACTTCACAATTTCATTGATTTAAATTTTAAATTTGTTAGTAAATCTTAAAACATTACCCATATTTTATGTGTATTTCAATGTATTCTGTGCCAAACGTTTTGCTGATTTAAATCTGTAAAAATGTATGTTATGTTATGCTTTTGTAATAAATAAAGCTGCAAGATTCCTGTGTCTCTATACCTTTGTTAAACCACATCTACTTAAGATAAAACATAAAATTTATAAAAAAAATAGTTATCGTCTAGTATTAAAGTATAAATAAAATACCTTGTATTTCAAATAAAAACAAGATATTTAGTCTTAAAATTAAATGTCTTGTTATTCGAAAAAATTCAATCTAACTGAGAAAATTTGGTAATCGTTAGAAACAGAAATAAAAGACATATGAACTTAAATAAATCGTAATATAGGTTACGAACAATAAATTAATTACTAAAAATATATGTCAAGTGACTAAAATAATTTTATAAAAGTATATATGTTAAAACTACGTTTGATGAGATTTCTGCTTAACTTTTTCTCTTTCATTGGCCTATTTAATACGTACAACAAGTTACTGAATATTTTTAATATTTATAATCTGCAATGAATTGAAAATATCAAATAATGTTATTTAAAAAAGCAAAAATCACTTTTAAGCTCTCTAATATAATTTCCACGAGTTTTTCTTCATAAGTGCATTGTAATTTAAATAATAAAATACTCCAAAAGATTTAAATACATGAAATTATTTCTAAAAAAAATGGTTATTAGAGCTAACAGACCAGACTATGTCTGGAAAATTGTTCGGTTACATTACCAGAATTAAAATAACAAAAAATAAAATTATCGTCTGGAGTACTGCTAAATAATTCTCATTTCTAAAGTGAAAACTTTATTCACTTAAATGATTTATGTTTGTATACAACATTTGATGAAGGTATAAATTTTATCCATTGTTTCGGGAAACGAAATTTATTATAATTTTGATATTAAATTCATATATTCTAAACGATAATTTAATTTTTTAAATTTTAAAAAATCTACTATGGCATACAGCATCCTGCATTAAAACGATGAGTTAAAATTTATTATTAAATTATATATTTAACTAAATATGTTGAATATATAATACACTGTTTATAGTTTAATTACTGAATATTGATGATTAGAAATATATATTTTACACAAAATACATTTTCGAAAATAAGTTTCACAATAAAAAAATAATTATGACACTAAAGGGAAATACAAATTTGGAAACAGCACGTAAAATAAATATTTAATATCTCTACATATGCTAAGTAGTCATCATAAAACAGAATAAAATCACAAACTATTTTTCAAGCAAGTAAACTAAATATTCTTAGAAACAACTTTCAATATGAATTATAAAAATTATGTGCAAATGAAACGATAATTACAACTTAATAATGTTAATGAGCGTATTTATTTTATATTACGAAATTATTTCCATATTACAAATTAAACACAATGCAAGATTCATTCAATACAATAATTTTAGTGATAAGGATCGGTTTTGAAAAATTTTAATAATTTAATTCATAACTGAATTATTATTTTTTCTTATTTTTAATAAGGAGGAAATTTTTTTATCGTAATAAAATTTTTACTATCCATAATTTAAGATTATTAAATTCTTTTGGTACAACTTAACTGCATAATTTCTCCATAAATATAATTTATTTCTTCCAATAAATTTCCTAAGCATATAAAATCTCAAATTCTCAAAAAAAATGAAATACATTTTTATTGATTGAGATAGTTATATAAAGAGAAAAACTTTTCAAAGAAATGATTCTGAAAAGGAGGCATTATAATTTTAGAATATTTTTTGAAAATTACATTATCTAAAATAAAATAACTCATTCTATTAAACATCAAAAGTTATATATTTTTGAAATGCATTTTGAAAGTAATTTATACTCATTAGAATTTCACAAATATAATTTGTATTAAAATTTCTTAAGTACATAAAGTAGTAAATGAAATAAAAAGCATTTTTAACAAAATGCGAGAATCTGGGCTCTCAAAAAATAAATTTAATTCAATGGAATTGATTTAATTCTCCGATATCAAATGATACAAAATAGAATCGTATGAAATGCATTAATGTTTTTGAGAATGGAATAAAATGAAACAATGTCTCAGTTTTGTATTTTTTTTTCCTCCACTTCGATAATAGAGTTAAATAAGAATTCATTTAAAATACATAAATCCTTTTATTTAAGAAGGAACATACTATTAGCGAGAAAATCATCGCTACAAAATGTGTCGAAAATGTACAAAGAAAAGATAAACAAGATTTGTTTGAAAGGTTTGACGAAAAGAGTGCTTTTATCCGAATTTAAAAAGCTTTCATACCAAGTTAGTGCCCTTTTCAGCATTTTATCAGCTATACATTTAAAAGTATTCGTTGCTTTTTTCCTGAAATTCAGTTATGAATGTAACATTGTTATTCATTCAAATAGGATCTTAGCTTTCAACAAAAATGCCCAGTTTTATCAGAATATTTCACTTTGTTTGTTCATAATCTGAGCATTTCTAAGTAGAACATTAACAGTAATGAAACAATTATTTTTAATGAAACGCTATCTAGCATATTTTAAATTAACACAACAGCTTCATTAGCACACTAAATAGCCAGGCCTTTATTTATTCATGATCTTTATTCTTTCTAATACCCGTTATTACTATTCTCGAAACTTATCATCTCGCGCGTAAACTTTCCCCCTCCTCTTAACACAAATTTAACTTTTTAACTGGTCTTCGAATCATCTCCCCACCACCATCCAGCTGTCTTTGAAAACAATGCGAGTTTAAAAGCCCAAACTCATCTCATAATGACCGTCATTTCACTCACTCATGCAAAATGAAGAAGCTTTTAGCGCGTAATGATGACACTAAACGTTTAGTAACATTTCCAAGCGTTTCGCACTTCACATTATCATTAGTGACGCCCAATATAGCTGCACTCTGGATGCAGTTCGCCCTCTAATAATAGGCGCTAGAGCTTCAATTTCCCAAAGCGGTAGAGTCGACATGCCAATCATTTGGCTCCTTTCTGGTAGAGCTTTATAATCGAGGATAACGTTTCGTGACGTCTTTACCCCAAATATCATACTTTAAGTTCTTTTTCTTGGCGAAAGTATCATTTAAATCACGCGTATTTAACTGTGTTTGTAACTGTTTTCGTTCTGTCAAGTACATAAGCAAAAGGGATAATGATATGGTTTGGAAAGAGTTGGAAATGTCGAATGTAAGAGACGTGGTTAACTATAGACAGGTCATTTGTTCTGTCGATGTAGCAGAGTGATATTTAAGGGGAAATGTTAGCAGCAACTCATAGACTATAGCGCTCGATCTTAGATTGAAGGAGGATAATTCAAGATGAAACTTCTGAGTTTTATTCTGTTTATGAATTAGTTTAATTGAACTATTTATTCGAAATAGATTATATTTTTATAGAGTTTTATAGAAATAGGCCTATTTTCTGAACTCCTGAGCAAGACATTTTAAATATTAAAAAAAAGCAGTTAGTTCCATGTAACCTATTTGGAATGTTCTAATTTAGGATATATGATTGATAATGTTAAGAGAATCATTCTAAATTATATATAACGAGTTGATGATGTTTAAAGAATTCAGAAATAAAAGTTTTATTTTTATAACAATTTCTAAGTAATGATTAAAATAAAACTTCTGAATTGCGATGAAATATTCTGAGAACTTTTTTTTTTCATCTTTCCTTCGCATGCTAAAAAAAATATTGCATCGAAACCTTATCAACTTGAAAGTTAATTACAATGCATCTCCTAAGAAAACATCATATGCAGAGCACTTACTAAGAAAACATCATGTGCAGAGCACTTACTAAGAAAACATCATGTGCAGAGCACATACTAAGAAAGCATCGTGTGCAGAGCACATACTAAGAAAGCATCATGTGCTGAACACTTACTAAGAAAACATTGTGCAGAGCACTTACTAAGAAGGCATCATGGCAGAGTATTTACTACCATGTGCAGAGCATTTCCTTGGAAAACATCATGTGCAGAGTATTCTCTTAGAAAACAACGCATGCAAAGCATTTTCTTTGAAAGCAACACATGCAGAGCATTTTCTTAGAAAGTAACACATGCAGAGCATTTTCTTAGAAAGTAACACATGCGGAGCATTTTCTTTGAAAGCAACACATGCGGAGCATTTTCTTTGAAAGCAACACATGCAGAGCATTTTCTTAGAAAACAACGCATGCAAAGCATTTTCTTTGAAAGCAGCACATGCAGAGCATTTTCTTAGAAAGCAACACATGCAGAGCATTTTCTTAGAAAG
>JAOUZG010039927.1:305010-322192 GCA_026289955.1 Argiope argentata | reverse complement strand
AACACATGCAGAGCATTTTCTTAGAAAACAACGCATGCAAAGCATTTTCTTTGAAAGCAACACATGCAGAGCATTTTCTTAGAAAGCAACACATGCGGAGCATTTTCTTTGAAAGCAACACATGCGGAGCATTTTCTTAGAAAGCAACACATGCGGAGCATTTTATTAAAAAACAACATATTCAACATAAGTTGCACCATTTGCAACATCATAGCAGTCAAATTATATTCTTAGTAATAAAAAAATACTTTTTTTTTCTGTGACACAGTGGTATTTTATAAAAAAGATGCTTCCATGAAAAGAAGCAATTTATTTCTTTGAAAACACTTCTTAGCCAAGTTTTTTAGTATTTCATGCGTGCAACATTTAATTTAAGACACCTACTTTGATCACGTGATAAAATGACATATTACCAGCATTAACAAAAATAATTTATATCTGAAATAATGATAGCAATCATAAGCGTAAAACGAAGATTTAAACAAACAACTTATCCAAGAATTCAGACAAATTGCCGATGATAAAGTCTTGTAAGCGCCCATTTAAAATTTTGAAGATTTAATCGACTACTCAAAATACAAATTTACCATTAAATTAATGACAATAAATACAGATTATATAAACTGAATTTAAATTGACAGTTATCAGACTACCCACATTTTTTTTCTACATCCCATTTTCTCTTTCACATATTTTCAATCTTAGTTTTCACAAATATGTTAGCACGTGTCAAAAGCAAGTTAAGCAATACATTTTGTTCAAAATGATTAATTCGTGCACGTTTCAAAAAAAAAAAAAGATCTTGAGATGTGCGAAAAAGACCTTCAACCCATTCAAGAGTTTAAGTTCAAACGGTGCCTCTTGTCGAATACTAATGCAATTGTCTCAAGGACAAAAACGAGAGCAACACTTTCACTGCATATCTTTCTCCCTCCCTGTGTGAGCCCAGCCCTCCCAGAATACGAAGTGAGCATTACGACGAGATAGACGCCCTAATTAACATTGCGCTTCGGCCTCAAGGACGTCATTGTGAGTCTCAAAGTGTAGTATTGCGTTTGGATTTGGTGGGAAAATAAAACCACGATTTCATCAATAGTTACATTTTTTCTCACGACGGCTATGACAGGAAAGAAAGGAAAATAAAAAACTAAGTTATCCATCTTGAAGTAAGATAAGTGTTATTTTTTCCAGTGTTGTTTCTAGACTCGGTGAAGAAAGGGTGGTTTCTTTGATCTTGTTTGACGACAGGTGGTTCGCATTTGTTGTAATCTCCGACAGTGTTGGGGAGACAGTGCTGTCTAAAAATGTAAGCATGATGAATTTTTGAGATATGATGATGCATATCAATTCACTAAGTGCGCGATGATTTCTTATGAAATATTCAAGGTTAGTAACAAGTCAAATACCAGAAAATAATGCCAGTGACTCAAATAGCTGCAAGTGAAATAACTGTATGCACCGTACAATAGAACGAAGTTCTGGAAAAGAGATTAGTCCAATTGTTTTTCTAATGTTTAAAATACTATTTAGCAATTTAGTGGATTTATTAAAGATTCTTTATTTGAAAATATTGAAAATATAAATCATTAATTTTTTTGGTATTTGCATTTTAAATTAAATGTGTCTTTAAACAAAGACTAATTTAAGTATTCATAGATATGTAAGATTAAACGTTACAGTTATATCAAAATGTTGTATGTCGGGAACCATAAATAAGAAAATATATTTGGTTTTAATGCGTAGTGACAAGTTGCAAGTTTTTAAATATACAACAATTACTTATCTCACGTACAGCGGTTCAGTGGCAGATACAGTTAACCAATTACAGGAGTTTTCCCATCAATGAATGGTTTGAAGAATTTCATGGCGACATTTTGATATAAAAGTAACGTAATTCCTTTTTGAAGTAATAACATCACTATTAGATTATGGCACTTTCAATTAAAAGATAAAATTCGTTTACTTAACAATAGATTTAGAAATTATTGAAATGATAATAGGAATATATCTCATCACTTTAAACTGTCATCAGATTATTTAAGACAAAGACGATGGAATTTCTATTGTCAAACTTTTCTAAATGTCCTTAGCATTCTATATTTGACCCTAATTATTCTGATAGTTGACTACCAAAGTTTTAAATCAAATATGATTTATTACATTATGGAATTATACTGAATTGTCATACTGAGATTATTCTTCAGATACCAATCAATCAATACTGACCAATATTTGAGATTCAGTATCAATACTGATTAAATATCTGAGATTCAGTATCAATACTAAATAAATATCTGAGATTCAGTATCAGATATCTATCAATAAATATTGATATTATAATCAGTCAATACTAAAGAAAGTTTTCAGCATGAATCCAAGAAAGAGATAAAATCCAATTAAACATAACGTGTGGGATTATATAAAAACTGGTTCTTTTTTTGTACGATTACTACATAATTTCTCATTACAAGAATCACAAGAGCCTGCATAAATTCCTTTTGAAACAGATGTGGATATATATTTACATAAAGATTTTTTTTAATTAAATATAACTTAAGAAAAACGAAAGTGAGTTTCAAATCGAAACCTGAATTTTCATAGCAGATTTAGGCTATTAATACTTCATCTCTTGCAAGCTTATTCATTGCCTATTACAATTATGCTATTTAAACTTATCAAAAGCTGAAAAATATTGCTAGAATTTATTTAAACTTACCTCCTAATTAAAAAAAGGTTTTGCGATTAAAAATGCAAAAATAATATTATATTTACTCCACTTATTTACCAATGAAAAATCGAAAATTATTTCCGATTCTTTTGTTACCCACAAATGTAACCATTTTTTAATGAATGAAGCTATATACAGCTTTTTAGATGGCGATGCATTTTTTATAATAGATATTTATCATTTATAATAGCTATCTTCATACCTTTAAAATTAATATTTAGGAATTCAAAGTGATAACAAGGGTTTCAGTAATAAGAAATTTTTTTTCAATAAAACATTTTTTTCTTTTATCATATTTTTATTACGTATTGTAACCTTAATACAATATTCTAAAGATTAAACTGATTGTTGCATTTGGAATTGCATTTTTAAAACAGTCAAAATATAAATGCAATACTTTTAGTTCATAATTATATTTACCATTATAGAAATATCAGTGGATATAACCCAATTTACATTTCCTATTCGTTTTTCAAAAAAAAAAATTGACAGAAAAATAAATTTTGTACTTGCTTTCTTCCTAGAAGAATCAACGTCAATTATTGTCTGAGAAGGCTCTATAGATAATTTTCTTAGATAGGCACAGTTTACAAGTATATAATTGCTCCATAAAATTTTCAAAAAATTATACTTATCTGATGCTGAATATTGCTAAGCAATAACTAATTACCTCATTTTTTTAACTTATTTGATTTTTAACCTCCTACAATTCATAATCTGTTATATTACCTTTTCCTCTTTACATAAAGATATAAACTAAATGAAATCATTATAATTTTTAAATCAATTCTTCTTTGTATATCTGAATTTACGTAATCAGTTTAGCCAATTATTTTCAGTGATGACTGTTTAATTTAAACTCTTGCCCTTTGCAGAGTCATCGAATGCGAGATTTTTTAAGTTTATAAGCTGACATTAAATCATTTTAAAGCGCATTCTTTATTTACAAATATTTCATGTAAACCATATATTCCTCTGGAATTTTATGGATTCTTGGATTAAATAAATAAAACAGGATATTCCCGAAAGTAAAAGGGACATATACTTAGATAGTAAAAACATGAATTCAGTAAAGAGTTAAAAGCATGGACTTCCCAATGTCTTTCAGAAGAAAATTAAAATTATGATAATCTTTTCGTTTGACAAAGCATTCTGACATCATGTCCAAGGTCTGATATAAAACAAAAAATACTTTATCCTATTATAAGTAGGAACATTTAACTTCGTAAATTCTTCCCAGTTTCGAAAAAAAATTATATATTCTACGTTCTTCAAATTGACAAAATTATTTTTTAAATAGTTAGACTTTATAAGAAATCTTTAACTGATTTTAAACTCAATGAAAAATTCTTGAATATCTCATTGATAGGCAAGAAATGCAAACTCAGATTGTCTGCAGCCATTTATCTTTCTTTTTTTTTCATTTGTCGACATTACAACTAATCTAAAATCTTCTATAACATTTTAAAAGACTGATCCTTTTTTTCCCTCTCAATTTTAGAAATTCTGATCTACATCATTGAATTCAAAATTCGATAGAATTATAAAAATAATCTTTTTTTTTTAAATTCTAGTCTAATTCTACAAAAGAAATATTGGAAGTTTTAATAAAATATGCGTTATCCTGGGTTTTTTTGTCTAAAATATAGCAATAAATAAAATTGAAAATTATTTTTATTCATGTTTTATAATTCGAATATTCAATATTTTATTTATTATTTTTAAAATGATAGTCTTAAGGATGGTATTTTTTAATAAATTTCTTGATAGAAAAAATTTTAGATTAAAAAAAAAGATGTCTAATGAGATAAAGAAGTTCTATAAAACATAAAGCGTGATCTTATTGCCCAGAAAAATCAATGTAGAGACATTTATGTAGTAACTAGAGTTTTGATAAAACTCCAAATAAAAAAAGACAAAGTTACATTCCGGTAAGATAGCATACATCTCATATAATTCTGTGCAAATGCATAACTTCAAGAAAAGTATTTCAAAATAGTTGCATTAATTGAACTCTTCGATCAGCTAATTTAAATCCTCTAATTTTATGAGTGTGATATCAAGTGAAATAAATAGTATGAGCATCAAGTACCCTGCTCTAATTTTCAAGGACTTGAGAAAGGTATCATAGGTATTACTCAATGAATATTTTTCTCAAATTCTTACAAGTATACGATGCAAAATGAATACTTTAAATACTAAGCAGAACCAAGAATCGAAATTTATCCACTTGTTGTTTTGTTGAAGTTAGTAAATACACTTTTTGCTTTAGTATAATATAAATTTTGTTTTGCATACTTTTATAATGTTTCCAATAAGTAAAGTCATATTTTATCGAAATCTGTCCAGTCTTTTATTACCTTATAGATCCATGCATAAAAATCGTTGTCGCTTCTTATGGCACTTGCCATGGACAAGCTCGCTGACACAGTCAGCGTTTTTAAGCAGAGGGTGCATCTCTCGTTTTAAGCAGCGCCAATTAGGGCCTAAAGTATGTCTTAGCTACTCACGCATCACATTCGCTAGCTCAGCCTCTTTTTATAGGATGACACATCTCACAGATAGAACATATGAAGAACAACCATGTCTGAACCTGGACTCGAAGACATCCAGATAATATAAATTTTATTATAATTGACGCACTAATCCTGTGTCAAGGCGTCAACAATAGAAAATGTAATTATAATAAACTAATTTCGTGTTTCTTCGATTTAATTAATAATTATTATAATTAAAATGTGTCTACACAATTTAATTACCAAAAACAACATGACCTACTGCAAAGGTAATCTGTGAAGATATGAATTAGTATTTTTAAGTCTAATTAGAAATGCCCTCTAGTGGATATTTCCTTTTAAAAAAATATTTGCTATTTGCATAAAAAATTAACTATTTCGCAGGATTCTGTTCATAAGAAGATTTATGGTGCAGTTAACACATTTCATAAATTTTCCTTTTGAATAATTTTTGAACACTTATATATTTTATTTATAAAATTTTACAATGAAATTTTATTTTTTCGCCATATGATCTTTTACTGACATAAATATTTCAAAATATAAAAAAGACGATCAAATTGCACTCTTTGATGATGAAAATTAACAGTAGTTCATTGAATCGTTTTCAGAAGTCCAATTATAGATTAAATGTGCAAAATTTTTACTTTCCACATATTCTCGAATCAGATTCGGAAATTTCAAATTTAATAATCAATGTTAATGGTCACCTCAAAATTTTCTCACGCATTCTATTGTAAAATTATTATCCTCCTCTTCATAAAATTCCTCCTCATAACCTTGAGTAAATCCTCACATGGAATTGGCGGGTATATTAAATGTAAAATATTGATATTTGCTGTGAATTTAGCATTATTACTAAATTTATTGAGCAATCTTCAGTTTTTTTTGTCATTAATCTTTAGCATGTGGTAAAAAATAATATGGATATATATTTTGAAAGCTTGTTTTTGCGTCCGATCAAAATAAAAAAAATTAGCACCGAACTCATTTATTAAAATATATACATGCGAAAATATAGAATAATAGACAAATTATCTTTCAATGGATTTCATTCAAAATTCGATAGAAATTTACATATTTAGTGCTGAATACAAATGTCAAATTTCATCTGTGTATAACAAAAAATCTTTTTTTTGAGTTATCATGTTACAAACTATTGTTATGTCGGAGAGGTCTGAAGTGAAAATAGTTAAAATCAAGAGCACGATATTTTTTACAGTTAATATCTTTAGGTACTTCTTATTCTAGAAAGTAGAAGCATGTAATATTTTATTTACTTATTATATATACAAAAGGTATTATTATATATTTATTGCTCTTATCAAGGTTTTAAATTCAAGGTTGGTATTATTTGTTCGCGTCAAAGAAAAACAAAGAAAATTTATAACGCATGTAACATTGAACCAGGAGAATTTCCCGAGCAATAAATGCACTTACTGTCATGCAGGTTATACAACGTTTTCCCTTCAAGTTTTTTTTCCCTTCCAGTCTTTTTTAACTATTAATCAGATATAATGAAAGTAGTCAGAAAGCAACTATTTATCTCCGCTCCCGGTACTTAGATTAAATTTTGTTTCACCGAATTTCAGCAGTGAATAACGATATAAGTCTTTTTTTTTTTTGCTTATAACACTCAGTGGCAGTACTCTTCTGCTAGCCCGGCGACAGCGGAGAATCGCCAAATAATGTAAAATTCCGCCACATTTCTTAGTGTGATTTTAAAGCGAAAAATCGCCAAACAGTGTAGAATTTCGCCAAATTTCTTTGGCGATTTTTCCTGACGCTCAGTTAACGGAAAAGTATTCCAATGAATAATAACTTGGTATAATTTACCAGTCTTATAGAATAGTGTATAATTTTCGTAAGATTAATATAGAGCATTAAAATGTCAGGAAAACATCTCATCTTATAAATATATCATATAAAAGCCTGAATTATGTTGATTTTAGATATTTATTGAAAGGGAATCGAAGGCATTTATTTCTGAATTATTAAAAATTACTATTAAGTATATTATAATAGAATAATGTATTCGTGAAAAAAAAAGATTAATATCGTGAAATATATAATTTTCATATTTACCTGACAAAATTATTTATTTACGTATGTCGCTGTATGTTAACAATTTTTTATGTATGGCGATGCAAGCTACGTTATTCAAGAATTTGTATGTAATTTTAGGTAATAGGATTTCAGATAATGTAATAAAAATCTCTTGTAATGTAATAAATCTCTCTAAAAATAATGTGTAATGTAATAAATCTCTCTAAAAAATAGCTTGCTAACAGATGAGAGAAAAGAAAATTTCAGCAGAAAAAAACTCGAACAAATTCTACAACTCTTATTTTCTTAAAAATTTATACTCCTATTAATGTTAAAAATTTTAATCATCAGATAAAAAATTTTAAAAAGATAAATTAGTTAATTCCTCGCGTACAATAATTTATAAATTCTATGATAATTTTAATCATAATTTATAATGCTTATAATTTTGATTATTATAAAAATATTTTTATTATTCAGGAAAAAACTTATTCTTTCCTGTTTAGTATATGTTATGTTTATTTGTATTACAAGTTTATAAATAAAGTTAATGTGACATTATCAATTCCTTATGGTCTTGGTCAATAAATGTAAAGTAATTACATTCCTGTTCTGAACAGTACTACTTTTAAAGGGAATATTTAAAAATAAACTTTTTATTTGTATAAAATTCATTATACATTTATATTCTTATAACACTTTTTTTAAAGAAAAATGTATTTCTTATTTTTCATTTACTATCACTGCAGAGTACTTTTAGTTTTTATTTCTGTAAAATACAGAAGAAAATAAAAATAAAAATCAGAATAATCGTTTGCATAATTTGAAAAGTTACCCAAGAATTAACAAATGTTGACATTGTTTCAACAATTATCGACTGAAGTGCTGCCATCTAGTAGCTCCTTTCCAAACCAGTTTTGTTACTTTTATTACTAGGTCAAATGATCCTCAGTGCAGATTAAGTAGGTAAATGAAGTACAAATGTGGTTTTCGATTTGTATAAGGGTTGCTGCAGCCCTTTAGTCATTTGAAAAGACATAATATAAAAAATAAGTTAATTCTAAGCACTATTTTGCTTTAAAAAATAAACTTTTGCAGGAGCGGAAAAGGAATTTGAAATCAAACGGAATAATATATTGTTATCTTTCGTTTCATTCAAACCATTTTATGATATTTTATTTCTTTAAAATAGAATCACTTAAAAATAGGGAATTCTCGCCTTCCAAATTGTGCTTTAGAGGAATATAATGTTTCAAACTTTCAGAATAATTTTCATTGTTTAATATTTTATTCATTATTTAATATCGTATAAAAATAATCTCATTATTTAATATCATATAAAATTCATTGCATAGTAGTGTAAGAAGCATTGATTCAGTAATACAAAGAGGAAATAATGAAAATTAAATCAGAGAAATTTTTTTTTTCATTTTAACAATATGGGCTTTGTAATGAATTCCATTTGTCCCCTTTCTTAAAATATTTAACTTCAATTTAATGTCCAGATTCTTAGCGGTTTTCCTATGCATCTCAGACACAAAATACTATTAAAATAACTATACAATCTCAGCTAAGTATTGCGAAAATTCCCTTTTTTAAACTATAAAACTTTAAAAGCAATTTTTACTCTTTTTTGTAGTTAACTATTTCTTCTATTCAATGTGCTTCTCTCTAATCATTAACATAACAGAAAAAAATTAATTTTAAAAAATTTAAATCTTCAAATAATCATGAAGAAAAAGACCAGAAATGTAACTGTTAATTCTTTTTTCCTCAATTTCAAGTCAATTTTTATCTATTTCAAAGTATTTTAAAATTATAGATAACTAGACATCTTCCTGAGCATTTTGGATGGGAATATTGAATTATGGGAATTTTCTTTATTTAAAAATGCATACAGTTCGTGTTATTATTAAGAACTAGTTAAAGAATGATTTACATTTTTATTTCTTCTTTGTTTCAAATGTAATCAAAGGTTTTTTCATGGAGACTTCTAAGAAATAGTGGATAGAATATTTATCAATACCAATTCAGGGAAATAATAATCCTGAAATGCTTTGAGCTTCGTCAATTTTTTTTCCATTGGAAAACAACTTTCGCGAACGCAATTAGTATTTTTAAATTCTAATTTTTAAAAAAATATTAATACAAATTCGGAATAGACTAAAAGAAATAATTAAAATTGCTTAACATAAATTTCATTTTTATATCTTTAAGTTTAAACTTTTACTTTTAATGATATTGTTATTTTTATAGCTGGCAAAGAATAATATCAATATTATAAAATTGTTTCGGTTTTACAAAAGGATTTTATTTTAATTAAGTTTTACATTTTAATTGAAAACTTAATACGAACAAATTAATTTTATTTATTTTTAATTCAATTAATAAATGTAGTCATTTTAAGATAAGTTTTTAATTAATTAAATTTAAATTTAATTAAGTCAATTTAAGAAGTTTTTGATTAATTTAACTTACTTAAATACAAGTTTAATTTTTATTTAAGTTTTTAATTTAAATAAAGTCATAGTCAAGGAAAAATGGATGAACTTGAATTTTTAATCAACGAAGAATTGATACGACGAATAGTAACAATGATAAATAACATCGTTTCTATTTCGCTAGAGGAATTAATTTCAAATTTTTAGTCTTTATCATTTTATTTGCCCTATAACGCTTAAAAATTTTACAGAAGCAAAATTGTCAAATGTTCTAACATTGTTTGATGCAATTGATTAGAACTTACAACAAAAGATGTCTGCTCATTTATCAAAACACTCATCTTCTTACTTTCTACAACCGGAAATCATTTCTGATCTATTCAGTCTTGAACTAAATTGTAGTTAAAAATGAGCATTTGAATTACCATCAGAATGACCTTCGATGCTGTGGTTAGTCGTTTAACCACATCACGAAACTTTTTTCTTTCCTTTCTCTAAAGAATTCTGTCTTGTCAAGTGACATACTGCTAACTTATTCTCGCTAATCGAAAAAGCATTGAAAAAAAGTAGTGTCAGTGTGTCAAAGAATTTTTTTTTTGGTGAACTATTTTCCTTTTAAGACGGAAACGGCATTTTAAAGTAAATGGAAGAATTTTACTTTTCCATAGAACTTCCATACATGAATGAAGTAACACACTTAATTGAATAAGCATGATTTCTAGAAATGAATTTGAAGACATGATTGTAATGATTTAAAAATAAGCAGCTTTGGAAAGAAAATGATATATTGATATTTATATATATTACAGACATATAAGGCACTCAAACACTTTAAAATAATAAATATTAATGCTTATAATATTACTTCTACTTACTTACTTTATAATAACACTTTACAATTACAATACTTTATAATGTTTAATTTTAATAATAATACTTTTAATCCGAAATAGAGTAGCTTGGTATCTTTTTAGATATGATTTGATAATTTTTAATTTTACTCAATTAATTATATAATATAGATAAAGTGTGTACAAAAAGATGTGTTTAACACAACATATAAAAATATTAATTGCTGTATGTTAGATATGTTATTAAACAAGGCACTTTGGATGAAGGGCCAGTATAAAAATTTAAAAATTTAGTAATTCCACAGAAAATGTATTAATTCAAATTGCTTAAAATAGTTAACTTTTCATTTAGACAAATACAAGCATGCTTAACACTATTTGTTTAGAAATTAGGCGTTTGGACACGGTTAGTGTTTAGTTTTAGTTATATTAACGTCTCGTTTTAAAGCAACACTAGGGTACTTTGGGACAGATCTCGTAATTTTAAACCAAGGTCAGATGAAGGATTTGATTATAGTGTACATTCCGTATAAAATAAACCCCTTTTGCCATAAATAAAATTGCATTATTGAATTAGTAATATAGATACTTTAAAAAAAACATGAAAACATTTTTTTATATTTATTTTTTTAGGAAACATATTTTTTACTTATTTCATTTAATATACATATTTAATAAGAAATTTCCACTTTCCAAGGCTTAATTTGCAGTAATAATTAATGTTCAACTTATTGATAATACGTCGCGTGCTCCAAAAGATTAAATTTTATTTTTATTTTATGCGAAATATATTGTCAAAAAAATAAGCTTCAAGTATTTTTTTAAATTGATTAAAACGGAAAATTAATTTGTAGGTTAAGAATTGGAATAACTAAAAAATGGATTTATTAAATTTTATGTTTAAAAAACAATTTTCTGGCTTCATTTCTTTTATGATTTATTTCATTTAAAAATCATTTTTTCAGGTTTCTTTCTTAAAAAATGAGGAAACTAAAAGTGATTTTTAGTCAAAATTCTTATTAATATTTTAAAAATAGTTTCACTGAGAAGCTTATTATTATATTTATTTATTTATTGCAAAAAATAAGAGCCAATTTTCTTTTGGTGTTGAAATATTTCTTTAACCACTTCGCATACAATGGCGTATTCGACACGCGCATCGAATTACTAAATTTTTTTTCAAGTCTGCAATTAATCCACAGAATTAAGTCTTTAAATACGAAAAAATCAATATGAAACGATTTGGTATCCCAAATGCTCCATATATTATTTTAAAAAATCACATTAACAATAAATTACCAAAATAGGATGAGTTATCTAATTAGAAAGTTAAATAAATACGCATGCCAAGTGGTTAAGATAGAAATTTCCGAAATCTTGATTTAAAAAAAATCCAAGAATTTGTTGCAAATTGAATAACATCTTTAATTTTTGTCCAAGCCTTTTTTTTTCAAACATTCCCACTTAAATTTTAATTAAATCATTTATATCAGATTCTATAATTTTAAGTAACAAACCTTTTTTGAGACTTTATTGTCTAACACACATAAAATTAAAAAATAAAGATAATATAACTTACTGCTTTAGATTAAAATATCAAAAAGTAATGAATGAAGATCATAACGTTCCCAGACACTCTTTGTTTATACATAAGTGTTTATCTGTATTATATATCATAAAAGATAAACTATTCTTAATTTTATTTATCCCTTTTTTTCTCTGCTCCTTTTCAATTTATCCATTGTATGTACTACAATGTATTTCCGCTCGATCAGTTTGACTTCCTATCTGCACGCCACGAGACCGCATACAATTTAGCTCGTTTAACAAAAGAGGAATTCTAAAAAATATCTCAGCTTATACAGCTTTATCAGATAATTCCAACCTAGCCAGAAAATCCCGTGAATGAAACATTCGACTTAGTAGCCGAATAACGTGAGAGATTTCATCAAACATCGTGGTGAGAAAATCGAGCAGAAACTCCTCACAGACAAAGGGTTCGACAAACTGTAAAATTGAGAAGATTTATTGCTCGCATAAAAATGCATTGCACAAACTTTTTGGCACTGAAACTGGGGTCAATCAACGAAAGATTTTTTATAAATGATTTTTTTTGAAAAGGCGTGTCGAAACAAAAGGACTAATTAATACGTTTTAAAGCTTTTTGCAAGATTTACAAAATGTCTGACAGTTTCTTCATCGTTCTTTGACTTTTTCTAATAAATGTCAAAAATATCATTCATTTTTTATATTCTGAACAAAATATTAGTTCTTTTCCTTTTTTCTTTTTTAAGAGCTTAAAAACGAAAAAAAAAAACAGGTGTGGTCAACAGACCTGTTTTTTTTTCCATCAAGAGGAAAAATTTTTTTATCTTAATGGACTGGTTTTTTTTTTCTCATGGGGATCATTAATTTTCCGTTAATTTTTCGATTTTTTGTCATAAATGTTCAATACTTTCTTCAGAGATGAAATCAGTTTCCCCCCCTAAGGCATATATATAAAAAATTGTCTATATGATGGGACTATATAGTTTCATTGAAAATTGTAGCTAAAACCGATTTCATATATAAAAAGATTACAATAAAATTTACAGTATGCCTTTAATTTGCACAGAAAAATAATCCGATTTTACAGATTTGTAAAAATTTAATTTTGTAATTCTTTTTTCAGTCTCCACCTTACGATTTATAGTTTTGATTTATCTTAAACTCCGTCTCGATGAATAATATTAATTTTTGATGAATGATAAATTATTTTATTATTTCTCTTAACTGAATTACCAGCTAATTAATGAAAATAATTAAACCTTGTTTCATATCGGGGACTTTACTCGGAAATGAATTAAAAATAAATTGCTGCTTATAAGATAAATTTTAAATCAAATTAAAAATGCAGAGAAAATTTTAAACAAAAATCCTTTTTAATATTTTAATAATAATAATATTTAATAATAATTTAATATTTAATAATAAACAAACAAAAATCCTTTTTAATATTTTAATAATTTTAATATATAATAAACTTTTTAATATTTTAAAGTCTGTCTTTACAAAGTTCATTTATGTATCATTTTTTGCATTATAACTGGGTTAAAATGAATGAAAAAATACAAATTGTGTTTATTATAAAATAAATGTTTTGAAAAAATTCAATTTTTTTAAAAATTAATATTAACAAGCATTATCTTTACAAATAAATTGGTAATTTATTCACAATTTCTCAGGTTAATATTACTAGTAATTAAAATGTTAAATATTATTAGATATATTCTAAGCAAAATGCTGAGAAATGTTAATTCATTAATAATTCGCTTTCATTTAGAATCAGTGAATAAAAAAAATGATAAAAGATCCTCTTTTCTTTTTCAAATTGTGTGGAAGATTTTTCTTGATAACTTTATCTTATTTTATTTTATTTTATTGTTTCACAGTTAAAATCTTTTGTCAATTTAAGCAATTTACCTTTCATCTTCTAGAAAGTAAAATTTAAGCCTACTCGACATCTGCTGCTATGAGGTAGAATTCCTGAAGCATTTAATACTATTAACATCAAGACCTTCATTTTGAAGATCTTCAAATTTTATCCGTACAACCTTTGATATAATATATGTATTGTTATAGAGATTTATGAGAACTTTTAATGAATTATATGAACAATTGCATATTCCTCCTCATTTTCCACTCAGCTATTTTTACATAATTAGTATGACATATGCCTATTTATGCCAAGAAAGCTTTAAAGTGACGGCTTTAGCGATTTCAATGTTTATGACATTTTTTTTATCATCTTTGCAATGATGAACATCAATACGTATTTAACTTCCTGTATACATCACTTTTAGACATTTTTTTGAAAAAACTATGACTAACATTTTTAATTTGAAACTGTACTGATTTATCCAAAATGATCGACAGCCGCCATAAAGGGATCTGCTTTATTCCACGTATGCTTATCTGCTTATCTCAACTCAAACCTAACAACAACAACAAAATGAAAAGTTGTTAACAATATTCAGTCATATTTAGTAGCTCTGTGTGAAATAATTAAAAAGAAAATAGCCAATACATATGCACGTTCATCTTTAAATTTATTTAATAGATAAATTTCAGTCTAAATAATTTTAATTCAGAAAGATAAGAGTGTGTCTAATTCAGTGTAGATGCATATTAGGCTGGGGAATAAGAAATCCATTATTTTACAGCCATCAACTGAGATCTTATCTATCTATTTTTCCATATGGAACTTTTGAAAATAATGGAAAACGAGATCCATTATTTTCCTCGGTAGTTGGCTGTAAATAATAATGGATTTCTTTTTTCCCAACCTAATACTTTATCTTGAAGGTCAGTAAATGTCCGTAGAATTAAAATAATGGTCATTAATTGACAATATTTTTTTTATTTTATCTTTCAATAATTTTTGCTGAAATTGTACTGGCAATAACTTCTGCAATAAATTTTATTTCTGCTTAGAATCTGCTATAATCACACAGCATATTTCAAAGCACACTGCCAGTGTAGAGATTTCTGATGCATCAACCTATCCTGATATTAATAATTATAAATGATTGGGTGCAATTAGTGCAGGTGAAAAACTGGTGGCAAGTCAAGAGATGTTTTTTAAAAAAGGCAGTGGAACTTTGATTCAGATTAATCATTAGAAGAGGATAACAAATTCAGACAATTTTCAAAAACAGAAAGCAGACTGAAACACAAATATCACAATATAAATATTTCTGTGTAAATGAAAGATTTCCTCACAATTTTGCTTGAAATGTTCTATGATATACACTTTATTTATACAAACTTTCCTTACCTTTTTAATGGTGAATGATATCTTCTTTGACATTTTATAAATAAAATATTTAAAAAAATTACTCAGTTATTGTGCAAATATAAATCGGCAGTTTAAATTTGAATTTTCTCTAAAAAATGAGCATACACAGTTCCTTTCTCTAAAATAATTTGTTTACATATCATTAAAAACGTGTTTCGCTTCAAACACAACGTGAAGTATTTAAAATACAAAATCAATTCTGAAAGTCAAAGTTCAAAAAGGACTCTAAATGGATCTCGACGGGAAGTCAACAGAAGCAGAGAAGCTTCTCTGATTGCTTATGTAACTGCAAATTTATTTATATATCGTTTTAAAAACTTTACATTTTATTACCATTTCAAAAAGAAAATTTATAAAAGGTTAAAAGGCTTAAGAATTTTGAAAGAGTTCTTAAGAATGTGAATAAAGCTGAATGAATGCTTTCTTGTTTCTTGTTTTCATGACTGAGAAATAAAATGCTTTTTTAAAATCTACCAAGAATGAAAAGAATCATTCAGATGCTTCTTGGAATTTATGACCAAATATTCTGTAATTTAACTTTCCGCTTTATTTCAAATTTTTATTTATTTCAAATCTATCGTTGTGATTGTTATACTTACATCAGTGAGAAAAAGATAAAAGAAAAGAAAATTCATAGGAATATACTGTTTTTATTATATATATTTTATTATTGTTCTATGATATATGATATTATTACTTTAGGATTGGGTTTTATGTACAAAAAAAGATGATGAGATATTGAAAATATAGGAATTCCCATGAATAACGAAATATTTGGCACATATGTTTAATGGATGGCAATAAAGAATATAAAGTTTATTTTATACTATTGAGCAGTCAGAATTTTAAAAAGATAATTATCAGTTTATCTATTTTAATTATCAGTTTTCAATAAACTGAATGAAAATTTCTATAATTTAGGCAAAAAAATTATCATCTGAAGTTTGTTTAGTTTTTATAATTTGTTTTCGCTGTTAAAAAAATCAAATCTTACGCAAAATTTTAAACTTAATTTTTAATTATTTTTAAAATTTATGAAATTTAATCAAAAAGCAAAATAAAAATAAATATTGACACTGCCAGTTAGAGTACTAATAAAAGACTATTAAGGGAAAAAAGATAGAAGTAATTAGAAAAAATTGATTAATATTCTAAGAGAATTTCAACTGCAATCAATTTCTAATTAAGTCTCTCAAAACAGAAATTCAAGAAATTAATAGTTTTAAAACTAAAAGAAGAACAAATAAAAGTTGTTTACTCTTATCAAAAGATTTGTAAAACTCGGTGCACTCATTAAAATAGTATATAAAAATTTTAAGAAGTAGTTCATTTATCTAACTTTTGATCAGAACTTTAACAAATAAAACTTTAAAATTATTATATTTTAATTTTATTTTAAAGAAGAAGAAAAAATAACAGCAAAGACAATAATAAAAAATAAGTTGAATGAAAAAAAAACAAATACATTTGGTTACAGCATTTAACGAATGCATAAATTAGATCAAAATTCCGAAAAAAATATCAATAGCAAAATAATTGTATTGAAATATTAACTAAACTGATGCCTGAAAATAAGCAGATATAGTAAAACTCCATGCTTAAGTGAGAGTTCTGTTAACTTTTACTTATTAACTTGTTTAACAAAAATTCTTATTAACATTTAAAAAAAATAAGTTCAATAACCTAGTTGAAAAAATATTAAGTGAATTTCCTTCTTAGGTCATGTAGTTTACCATTAGTTTATATAGTTTTCCAAGTTTCAC
>JAOUZG010039927.1:281820-294354 GCA_026289955.1 Argiope argentata | reverse complement strand
GCGCAAGCACGAAATTTTAAATTTTTTACCCAGAAAATTTTAAATTTTTTACCATTCTTCAGATCAGAGGTTCACATTTATATATTGCGAAATCAGTGCCTTTTCTAAAATATATTATCATATATTATGATTTTTGTTACAGTAATCAAGATTTTTCCCACAAATAACACAGAAAATTATATCCTTTTCAGTTCTTTTATTTGCTTTTTCTTAAATGTGATTTCTTATTCAATTAATACATAATATATTCTTTAGATATACTATGACAACAAATTTGATAGTTTTACACATTATATTAAAAAATAATTATCATACGTATTAAGATATTTTCATACATTTATGGATAATAGAGATTATGATTTTGAATTATTGATTGGAATTTTTTTTAAAAAAAAAGATTTCTCCATTTTTAGATAAATTATCCCAACATAACGTATTAAGACATTTTCATAAATTTATGGATAATAGAGATTATGATTTTAAATTATTGGTTCGAATTTTTTTAAAAAAAGATTTCTCCATTTTTAGATAAATTTTCCCAACATATCTTATATCATTTCCGCTTGAGCATTAATTATGTTAGGCAAAACAGTATTAAAAAAAATAATTGGATTGAATTTTAAAAAATATATAGCTTTCTTAACATAAAATTATAATATATATTATTATAGGAAGAAGAGAAATTCTATATTTCAATTTGTTTGAATTTTATATTTTGAGCTTTGAGTACGGATATTAATTATTATTTAAGCCAATAACGCAGAAATAATGTGATTCTAACTAATAGGCATCGTTCTAAAATTGAATCTTTTTTTGATCTATTTCCCCACTCAAGTATAAAATTGACATATCCCAGAATGAAAATTAAAAAATTCCAAACTTTACATTAGGTATATTTAACTCACCTGTTTAAAAGAGCAGTTTTAAATAAATCTTGAAATTTTCTTAAACTTGAAATTCAGAATGGCATTTCAATTTTCTAATACTCCGATAAAAATTTTGGACAGACAAAAAAAAAAACATCTTTTAAGAAAACACCGAATCCGGAAGCTATCTCCCGTGTGGGAGTCGGAAAAACACTTATGAATTTCAAATAAGCTCCACACAAAGGAGAAGACTCTCGAAGACAATACATGACAGGCAGCTCAAAGAATGCAAAGGTCAGGGTGCACCCACTCCCAGAACGGCGTCTTGTTTGCAAAATATTTTGATCACCGAGCCACGGACTAAATAAAAGGGAGTCATGTTTCATCTGCTCGGTATTCAGATGACCGCCTTTTTAGCATTCACCTGCGAAATGTGAAAGAGCTAATTGTTCGAATCGCAACAGTGAATGCTTAAGAAAGAATACCTCCAATCAAAATGGAACATTATATGAGATAAACTTTATCTCGAAATAATTATTTCGCGATTCGTTTCTGTTGGTCCATCTTCTGTTGCCCCCATCGTCTCTTATAAGAAGTTGAGAAGTGCATTTGATAAATGGTTCGTAAATTATAGTTCGCAAAGAATTATTGTGACAACATATTATTATCCCGAGTTTCAGCAAAGTTTTACGCTTTCGCTTGCTTGATGAACTTTGGACATTGATTCAAAATGTGAACTTTGGATTCTCGCAAATTACATTTGATGGATTTTCTCTGACAAAATAAATGAAATCCCAAAGGAAATATAACATTTTATTAATACGTGCTTACATATTAACCACATGCTATTGATTTAAAAGGAAAATTGTTGAATATATGCTAATCGGACATTTGAGAAATAAAATTTTACTTTGTAGACCGATGATATGCAATCAGTATGTAATTAAGTAAAGGCTTGCTAAAAATTATTTTACTCAGTTTGATTGTGATTAATTTTAGTGAAGAATTTGATAATATCTAAATAATGCATTATGGCAATTCTACCATCGAATACATAGACTACCATACCAATAAATCGTCCACCAAGAACTAAAGAAATGAGTAATAATTAAAATTATCCGTTTATACAAAAAAATGGCAATCTCAAAAATTCTGTGAATATGCTTTATTTTGAATGACTATAAAATATATCAATATACAATTGTTCGTATTATATTAATATTATTTGAACAGCTTATGTTTGCTGTTCAAATATAATTTTCAATCGCCATTCGAGATTAAGCAGGAATTTGAAAAATTTTACACTATTGTTTTTATGCATTTTTCTATTAATTAAATCTATTTATTATTTTTTCTACTAATTAATTTAGTACTTCTCCGTTAACCGGACTCAATAGAAAAATCGCCAAATAATGTAGAATTCCGCCAAATTTCTTTGTCGTTCTTTCGCTTGCGTTCGTCTAACGAAAAATTATTAAATCTAGTCTAATTATTATTTTTATTGCCGGCTTGCTGGCACAGGGGTAGCGCGTCTGCCTCGTGTTCAGGAGGTCCCGGGTTCGAGTCCTGGTTCGGGCATGGTTGTTATTCTGTGTACTATCTGTGAGATGTGTGAATGTGCCCCCCTGTAAAAAGGGGTTGTGCAAGCGAATGAGATGAGTGTGTAGCAAAAGTCGTACTCTTGGCCCTAGTTGGCGCTACTTGAAACAAGAGACGCTTCACTCGGCTTAAATCTGCTGCTGGGTCCAGCAGCGAGCTTGTCCATAGGCAAGTGCCATTAGAACCAACCAACCAACCAATTATTTTTATTAGGTAAATATATTAATTATTTATACTAATTAAATCTATTATTTATACTAATCAAACCCATAATTAATATTTATTCTAATTCTATTAATTATTTCTATTAATTAAACATATTGTTTACCATTATAACTGAAAATAATTAGCGATTAATTTGCTTATGAATGGGAGTTTTATTTAATTTTGCTTAAATTGATAGAAAACTTATGTTATGTAGCGTTTGTTTCCACAGTAATAAATAGAAATATTTGATACATACAAGAGAACACTGTTACGAGTACTCAAATAAGGAACTAAACAATGAGAGAATACATTTGTTATTTTAAAATGCCATCTCTTCGACGGAAAATACTATTTATATCAATATATTTGCTGAATATATTATTATATTACGATGTTAGAAAAATGTGTGATTTTTCCTATTACAGTGTTGACAATTTTAATCATAAATACCCATTATATTATTTATATTTTCCTCTGACTTGCTTATTACTAGCTATAAGCCAAAGCATGTCTATTGAAATTGCTGTGAATATCGAAAAAGAATTAAAACTTGCCACGATATGTAATTACTCCAATGTTTCCAGTATTGTTTTATATGTATAATATTTTTTTAATTATTCCTACTTCTAATTAACTGTCTATCACTTTTCAGTATTAAGGATTCTAAAAATAAACTATTTAAGATAGCAGCAATACGAATAAAATAAATTTTCCATTTTCCCTTTTAAATCTAATTTAATGACTTGGAAATAAAAGTTTATGGATAAAGATTTGTTTTCAATCCAAAATCTTTTCGGAATTTTTCATGATCATAATCAGATATAAAATTGTTTTCTAAAATCGTGTAGTAGAGTGAATTACTTGTAACAGAATAGAAATCATTGTGGCTTTTACTTAAAATTAGTTTACAATTTTCATTCAGTTGGAAAAAGTTCTTTCAGATTCGCAAACACTAAACTTGGTTAAATGTTTGAATTTTAAAGCATTTGATTAATGGTACTTATACAAAGACAGTCGTTAAAAGTTTACATCTTAATAAAACTTTTCAACTGCTGAGTTAAAAAGTCTTTACATCACTTCGTATTCGTTTAAAAAACATTTAAAAATTATCATTAATCATACTCCGCTAAATGAAGGAACCATCAGACCGCATACCGTATTTGCATTTTACTACTTAATTATAACCGTGGAAATTACCAATTCCACGCTTCTGTTAAATTTAATGAAATTGTCAGAAGTTTCAAACTCATTAACTATAAGGAACTTCTTATTTTATTTCTTTTTTATTCGGACACCCTCAGAGAAAATGGCGAGCACTCCATACCATTCATCACTTGAACTTGTGAAGTTTTTGATGAAGGCTGTTTTTTGCAGTTGATACTTTGAAAGTTTCAGTATCAAGTAGGTCAAATCACGCCTGGTGTCCTTAAGATTCGACGACGAAACAAAAGCTCATCCTGCCAATATTTTGACCTCCTGACTTTTATTTCAAAGCAAGACATTTAATTATAAAGTTTCAACACATATCAGTCAACGTTTTGAGGCTTAACGGTTTAATTTTTTTTTATTATTATCAAATTGGTTCGTAAATGTTTTTTCCAACACTTTGCTGCATCTTAAAAATCTAGAAAGCATCAATAAAAAGAATACTTATTTTATGAGAAACAATGTAATGTTTTGAAGTGTCATAAGCGAAGAACCAAATCAAGGACTTCGAACTTTGACTCCAAACATCATTAGTCAAGAAAGCAGTTAAATTGATTTTGCTCATAGTTGAAGCTGCAGCAACCTTTAACTAATATGAGTGTAATATTTTAGAAATAAGGAAGTCATTTTTCATTTTCTTATTTCAGCTTTTCACAGTTTTTCGATTCCAAATAAGCCGTCAACAAGTACCCGAAATGGAACTGAAAAATAGTTGTACTGTTTATGATTAAATGTTCGTAAATTATTTCATCATTTTGTTATTTTATATATACGAAAGCGAAGACTTTATACATGATTTATTATTATTATTTTTTAGCTGTGTGCTTGAAAGTAAGGTGAACTTCATGGATAAAATTAATTACATTCAGAAGTATACAATTTCTGAAATTCCAAAATCGAATAATTAATGAAAAACTCTAAAATGTCCCAAAGTGTTTACAAATTCATATGAAAAGCAAAACAGTTATCGAAATTTTAACGTAATTAAAAATTACAGAATAAATTTGGCATAAACCTTGGTAATTTTTCTTAATAGATATAAAGCTCATTAAGCTCATTTCTCATACAAAAATTATATATAACGACTGTTAGAAAAGTTATTTAATTGATTATTGCTTTGGCAATCTCAGTTATGGTGCTCTATGGTTATAAAATTTGAGATTTTTTTAAAAAAAGTGTGAAATATATACAAGGGTTTTTAATTTAAAACATCTTTATTTTACCAAATTATAGTAATTATATTATAACATACAAAAGCAATTATACTTTTGGAATTGAAAAATCTTGTTCTTGCTTTTTAAACTATTTTTAGATAATTTCTTTAACCATTATAACTAGAACAAGATAATTTTTATACCTACAAGAAACCAAAGAAAATTTCATGTACATTTACAATAAAGATTTTAGTAAATATTTCTTCAACAAATTTTGCGCAATAATCTTTGCTTAAATTATTGCAAAATCATAAATACAACTGTTTCTGTTTTCTTCTATCAATTTTTGGAATTATTTAGTTATCATAAATAAGTAATAAAAATTAATCTGTATATCTGAATTATCGATGTATTTCCAAACACAAAGAAATATCGCTTTTTAAAATAAATATTCGATAAAAAATCCAGCTGTAATAAAGTTTCCTTATTCTGTCTTTATTTTTAATTATCTGTTTAAATACAAATACAACTAAACAAAAGAGTGTCCATTAAAACGTTTGAAAGCAATTTATTGAACATACCCTCTTTTTAAGACTCAAAAAAGTAATATACATAGTAATGATATTTCATAAGCAAATCAGTGATAATTATGTCTTGAATTATAGATATATATATATTTTCGAAAAGGAATTTTAGAAATCATTCAGATGAACTTACATCGTAAAATGAAATGGGTTATTCTAAGAAATTAAAACCGGTAGTTATAGTAAAACAATAAATCAATGGTAATTGTAAATAAAAATTCATCAGAGTTTTATTAGATGCATTATATTTTAACCATTTTACCTCTCTAATTACCTAGATAATTTTTTAATCCTTTCTACCATAATAATTTCCTACTTCGATAGAAATTAATAACCTAAAGTGAAGTGATTTATAAATTGAAAGTAACACATAATAATTCAAAGGTAACAAAAAGGTGATAAAAATAAATTAAAAATAGGATTAAACTTATTTGTTTATTAATTATTGAGTAAATAAATAATGAAAAAAATATGAAACCATTCAAGGAATATTTTGGTCTCAAATATAATAAATAAAAGCTATATGTATTAAAATTTTATTTAAATAATCACAAATTACTCCTATAAAAACATCAAGTGATGGTTCAATACAAAAAAGTTCAAATACTAATTATCCTTTTATTTTCATATGAATAAAAAAAATGTGAAAACTTTATTATTATCCAAAACAAAGTTTATTCAGGTTATAAAATGTCTAGAAACCTAAACCTGGTTGTCGAGTAATTTGCTACTTTCTGGGTTATTAGCATTTTTATGTAATAACAAGAAATAAGATGTTGTAAGCTTTATAATGTAGGGTCATAAGTTTATGCGACGCTTGTTAACATTCTTTTCGTGCACCTCGGTTCTTTTAGAAGATACAAGTTATCAAAGCTCCAATGCGTAATACACTCATATTTTATCTTAATAACCATAATTTAGATACGGAAAAGTTATTTTTAATACTTTAATTTATAAAATTATTTCTATTTTATTAAAATCATGTAAATTTTTTTGTAAATAATTTAGATATAAATTAGGATAACAGATAAGGCAGAAATATATTTTATGAAATAAGTTTTAGAGCTTTTTTTCTTTTTGGAAAATTGTAGGATTTTTTTTTCATATACCATTAAAAAGAAAGTATGAACTTAATTAGGGAATTAATATATGATTCTTCACAGTAATTGAGCTTTACATCAGAAACATGAAGAAAATATAATTTTCAAAGAGTAGGTATTGTATTTTTGATACGCAAACAAACCTAATCATCTTTTGTAATCAAAAAAATTTATGTCATCTTTACACATATATAAAACATTTTAAGAAATCAATTTTAAATTGAAAATATGATTTTTGAAATAATAATTTACATATTGTTTTATTAAAGTTGATACATTTTAGTTATTTGTCTTTACAAAAAATGATAATCAAAAATAATTAGATAAATTAATGATTAAAAGTTATAAATATTAACTATATATATGAGCTCATATTAGTTTATAATTTTTTCATTGATAATGTATGTAATACTATTCATCATAGCTACAAGAAAATTTTAACTAAAGTCCTAGAATAACTCTTGGTTATTTAATTAGCGAAATTGTATATAGTGTAATTTGATGAATGAATCGGAAAAGTTGAATTATACAACTTTTACATGAGTTTATATATATATTGTGTGTGTGTGTGCGTTTGTGTCTGTGTGTGTGTGCGTTTGTGTGTGTGTGTGCGTGTGCGCGTGCGTGTGTGTGTGTGTTTTAATCAGTCAAATTGTTGATGTTATTTATTTTTAATGCTATCTGACATCGTAATTTGAACATTTTTATGGCATAAACTTCCGAAAAAAACTTACATCTGTTTTTGTTTTTTCTGTGAAATGATATTGATACGATTTGGTATATCAATTTGATAACTATAAATTTCTAGAATTCTAGATATGCTTTTATTTACTTTTCAAAACACATTTTGCAATATGCTAATAAAAATCAACTGAAACTGAATAGCAAATTGATTAAATTTGATTAAAAAAGGCGCATTTGATATTTTAAAACTTGAGTGAAACATGAAAAATGTATTAAAGAAAGTATTAAAAAATCCTAACCTGAAATAATGCATGTATCCATAATTAAGATGGTAAAAATAAAATAATGACTAACTTATTAAAGTTCATATGCTGGCCGAAAAAATATGCATTTTATTTGTGGAAAGAGATATACTTAAGAGAGTAAATCTTAATGCTTATTTATTTGAAATAATTCTCAAAGTAAATTTATTAAATCATTGTTGATGGTCATCTTAAATATTTTCATTCTATGATAAAATATGATCGCTATATTTACTTATTATGTATGTGTATGTGATTCAGCAATGTCTCCAAACAATGCAATGCTTTTAGATATTTTTTTCTTTATCTGCATGAAAAGATATAGAGACTAAGATTGTAACAAAGAATCATAAAGTTCCCATCTTAGCAGTTGACTCTCTGCCTCTGGTAATTCAGTGTCATGTTGCGTAACTAATACGAAACATCAAACCAAAAGGAGCTTTTGATGAAATTTAGAGAATGATTTTACTTTCAGATACATCTATTGAACAAAATTGAATTCTGTTACAGAAATTGCCTTATGCTTGCAATTAACTTATTTATTTAAATATATGCTATTTTAAACTATAAAGTAAATTGTAAAAACTTTCTACTGGGAATTAATGGAGGCAAGAAAGTAAAAAGTTGTAAAAGGATTTTCAGAAAAATTTTGATATGAATTCCAGAGTTCAAAATATTTTTTCCCAAAATTCACTTAAACAAAACTGAGATTATATTTCTTCGTACCTAAAACTTTAATTACGGTTTGACCAAGCTTTTTAAATAAAAGCTAACCTCGGACGGCAAAATGTAATCTTATATTGCGTTTCCTTTAAT
Organism: Argiope argentata; assembly: GCA_026289955.1. Lineage (NCBI taxonomy): Eukaryota > Metazoa > Arthropoda > Arachnida > Araneae > Araneidae > Argiope > Argiope argentata. The sequence goes on along the minus strand of JAOUZG010039927.1, from coordinate 285,836 downwards.
TATTTCAAGGGGTGTTTTTTTGAATTTCAGAAGAAAAAAATAAAAGTATGATAATTAAAGTACGAGCTGCGCATTCAGAAATTTTGGCATATTCTACAAATAACAAAATTATATATTAATTAATTAATTAAAAAATTGACTCTTTCCTATTTCAACTAATATTCATAATGAAAATGTATACCATAAAAGTACTCCCTTTAGACATAAAACGAAGCTAATAAATTAATACACAAATCATGACACCTTATACCGTAATAATAACAAAGTATAATGTGTGTGTTCATATATTCACTCTCTACAGGTTAAACCAACACTTGTAGAGGTTAATACCAAATTCAGCAACAATATCAAATTTAGTGCAGATACATCTTAGAGGTTGGGAAATCAGACATTAAAAGTAATTTTTTTAAACCTGAGCTGTAAGTTCAATTAATAAAAAAATAAATTAAATTACTATGTGTTTTTCAAATTATTTTGAGAAATATCATTGCACAAAACATTTTTACACCATTTTAAAAATCTAAAACGCTATCTTGCTAATGATACGAAGAAAAGATTTTGTTCCATTTTTTCTGAAGTTTGAGAATTTAAGAAATATTTTTCTGCATAATTTTTGATAATGCATTTCATTATTGAGGGGGATTGCGTATCGTTTTCACTGTTTCAACAAATATTGTATTGTTAGATTTCTTGTGATTACTAAAAATTAAAAGAGAAAAATTCTGCTTATCTTTGTTGTTTATATCAGAAATCTCAAAGTGAAATTACGATTCCCCTAAAGACAGCATGCAATTCGACTCTACTATCCAGACAATAAAATTTTTCAGTGTCTATGACGTTATAGAATTCGATGTTCATAAACATTTACTGAACCTAATGAAAAAGCTATTAGGCTTGTTTATTGGGTCTATTAATGTAAATCTACTAAAATGTCATGATTTTAAAATAGGTCCCAATTTGTTACTTAAAAATACTTTGTTGAAAAATCAGGAATATAAAATTATGCATAAGAAGTTTCATGTTTATGTTTTTTTTCTAGTTACTAAAGTGAATAGTAAAGTATTACTTACAAAGCATGTTAGTGTTTCTGAAAGGTCTCAATTATCAGTGTTTTGAAATTAGAATAATCTTTCAGAAAAATATATAAATTAATATATGAATAAATATATGATTATAATAAATGAAATAAGTTTTCCAGTTGATATTTTATATTCACTCTTAGACCTTACTGAAAACTTACTTTGTGAAAATTAAATAGAGAATAAGCAAACAAAAAAATTGTTCATATATACACATACTTAACTTCATTTAGTGTAGTAAAAATAATTTAACGTTTTTTTTTACATTCATTAAATTCTTGAAAATCCTTTTTATTGAAAATTAGCTGACTGTAAACGTCATTCGAGGCTGCATATTAAATTTGTGAAATAATTCTAAATAAGGAATAATATATAATTCAATACAATTATAGAAGATTTCTGTTATCGGTATGAAACATAATTAGAGCCAAGAAACACAAAGTAAAATGAACTCTTGTTATAAATAATAAGATAAATTTAGATGAATTTTTAAAACCAATTAAACTTCTTAAGCCGAATGCGTAACCTAAGTTAATTTTCTCATTTTAATATTTATACTTTGAACTACAAGCGTCATTATAAAAATATTTGAAATTCATTTAACACCAATTGAGATTAGTGTAATTTATTACATCATAAGGAAGTAATTAATATTCTTAGTTTTCGATAAATTTGCATAATTTATTTATATTCCTAGCCAAACAATTAATAAACTATTCAACACATGACATTGTTGTTAAATTCAAAATAAATCATTTTTATTCAAAATAGTTTTTAAATATTCTTAAGAAATTTAAAATTCATTTTCACCGAATTTTATTTTCGTGTATTGAAAGATTCTATGTTTTAACCTTTAATTATGCATAATTACTTTAAAACATGTTTTTCAAAACGGTTTTAGTTATTGGAAAGTTTAATATATTTTCGAAAGAAAGAAAAAGAATTAATCATTATACATTTAAATGCTAAATATGATTTTTTTTCGAATTGGAAAAGGTTTCACCACCATTTATGCTATTCGTTTATGATTGTCTTACAAAAATCTGTTTTTTTTAAAAATTTAATCTTTCCTTTATTAAGTTTTTTTTTGTTGGAATAATATTAAAATAAATGAAAGTTAAATTTTTATTCGTTTACAGTTTTATCATTTCAGTGGTATGTCCATTCTCAGACATCAACATTTTTTCTTCACTCCAGTCGTATTTTTGCTATCAATTGACAAAATAAATAAATTATGGATGTCATATTATACTAAATCGACAAGTTTCATATCTGCATAAAATTTGAAACAATATTTTATAAATTGTGTTTAAAAGTAATTACATATTTTCTGTTTTTAAATGTACAAAATTAATAAAATTTAATGAAAAAAATTAAATTATAACAGAATTAGAAACGTTTATGCATTTATCCCTTTCAAGTAAAATCAATGTAGCGAATAAAATGTAGCATGATTAAGACTTCAATGATTTATTTTTAGAAATCTTAAATTTTTTTAGAAATTTAATTTACTACTTATTATTTATAGATAAAGGGGATACTTCATTTGGACGAAAAAATTATACATTTTTCCTTATATAATTCGATTTGTATTCAGTGTTGTAAATGAAATAAAAAGATATAAAATCTTGTTTCTCGAAGTTTTATGTTTATGACATAACATTATAATAGAATTTGAAATTATTTTTAGTTGCACTAAATATCATTAATTTTAAGTATTGGTAACTAAAGAATAACAGCATAAATATCGCAAACATAATTCCATGAAAAAATAATCGTGGAATTATTTCATACATATGATTATGTTAGGCATAAAATATTTTTACAATCTGTATTAATGAAAAACCATGCTTATGCTAAATATATGAATATCTGAAATTTATATTTGTTATAATTCTTTTTACCCTGAACTATATAAGAATATAAATTCAGTCAGATAACTTTTACTTATTTGACTATTTAAAAGACCTATTCCTGTGAATCCTCCCATGATATCAAATATGTTTTGCTAATTTATTATATTTTTACTCTTATTATATATTTACTCCATTATTTTTGTTGTTGCTGATATGAAGCGCATATTCGCTTCTGTGAATACTTTTTGGAGAAACGTAGCTACAATAACTGTTATAAGACATCCTAATTACAACTTTAACCCTCTGGTTTCTACGATCATTTGACTTCAGGTGCTTCAGAACTCAAAATTTTCTCTTTTTAAAAAAAGAAAAGTTCCCAGCTTTCTTATATTCCCAAAAGAAAGCTGATACTTGCTGGAGGTTGCATACAAATAAGGACTTTATTAACTGATCGCTATTTAACATATGTAGGCTCCGACACCTCACAAGAATTCTTGAGAAAACATTTTGTCCTCTAAACCATTTGGGAAAGTGCATCTAATGAACAAAGCACACGCCGTGATTAATAAATTACTCATGGTTATTCAATCACACTTAACAAAAAGGAAAGAAATGTTCAAGTCAGTCCACGCATCTAAAGCGTCTGTCGAAATTTTATTGAAAGGAAGTTTAGGGCCTTTAACCTATGACAGAGAGAAATTATTTTTTAATAGAAATGATAAATGAATTTTAAGTGTGAAATTGAAGAATTGTTTTCTTTATCATCTGTTAAAATTATAGAATATAATATGAAATAAAACGTATTAAAATGTAATTTTATTGTTTTAAAAAAATCTTTAAAAGGAAGTATTTAGAATGTAAAGAAAGAAAAATTTAACCAAAATTAATATATTTCACAAAGAAAATAAGGCAAGGAAATTGAATCCAAAATCAAAATTTCCACGCGATTTTGATTTTGGAATGAAATTTAAGAAAGCATCTTTATATATAAAAATAAATTAATTAATCCAAACTATTTTATTGTTTTATTTGGTTTGTGTGTGTGTGTGTGTGTGTGTGTGTGTGTGTGTGTGTGTGTGTG
>JAOUZG010039927.1:268822-281720 GCA_026289955.1 Argiope argentata | reverse complement strand
GTGTGTGTGTGTGTGTGTGTGTGTGTGTGTGTGTGTGTGAAACATTTCTTCACTTATATTAAATTCGGAATAATATAGAATTTAAATCAGTTTTTTTAATTTTCAGTAACTGAGATTTTTAGGTCCCTAATATATTCAAAATAAAAGTTCTTTTATTTGTAGACAATCCAATTTTAACAACCCTAACGACTTGTAATTAATAAAATAGGACTTACGGTTATAAATGCTTAATTTTTATGTGGACTCACAAGCAGCATGATTTAAAATATTCGATAAGTAATAAAATACGTAAAGTATGTCTGAATACGTAGGAAATTATTTGACATGTGTTGCTAGAAATTTTGATCGAAACTTCACGACGCGTTGTTGAATAGCGTTTATTTTCACACAATACCGAAAGGAGAACAATGCAATTTATTAAACGATAAATTTTATGGTTCATAATCACTAACATACAGTCAATAAGTTTCCCCATGCCACTCGATTCCATTTGGCATTTTACCATGATGGTCAAATTTCTTAAGAGTAATCATGGATTCTCTAAAAAAAGAAAGAATGTCAAGCCGAAAAAAAAATTAAACACTGGGATTATCCTAACTGATCAAAGAAAGGTTTAGATTAGTTTTGGATTAAGTTTTATTTATATTTTAAAATAGAAGTTGTTTATCTCGATTATTTATGAATGTTATGAAGTTTAGACATTTTTTTAAAAAAATTCATTAGTAAAATTTTCTACTGCTATGAAAGCCAATTTATTTAATTAATCTTAATAATACTGGATTAATTATTTCAAAGTAAAAAATTTGAAATACTGCATGGTCGTTGAAAAAACAGAACTGAAAAAAGATAAACTCTGGAACACGATTAAGAGAGTAAAGAATGAATTCACTTCTTAAGAAAATGGCTATATTCCATGAAATAAGTGAATGTAAATTCTATATAATATCGAAAAAGTTCAATAAAAATTTCTAATATAAAATAGTTATGTAAAAGTACATTTTTTTACTATTTAAATTCTATTAAATAGTAAAAAAATGTACTATTTTTTACTATTAAATTAAAATATTCTGATTTTACTATTTTTTTACTATTTTTTACTATTTAAATTAAAATATTCTGATTAGTAATATTTTATGGATTTCACAAAGAAAATATGTACTGTTCTCAGAATCTAACAAGATTTAATAGTTTTATTTATATAATATTTAGTAAACTGATTGATAACTTATGAAATTTATTTCATAATCTTATATTTATAATGATTAGATTAATTTATTTTGGATATTCAAGAATTTTGTTTCTGCCAAATACTTCATTACAATCATATTAAGTATTGGATACGAAAATTTATTAAAAATTAATATATAACATTAATATTTTTCTGAAGAAAAAAAAACCAGTCGTTGTTTTTAAATACTTGCTTTTTTTGTACAGTTTCCCGAAACTTTTGAAGACCTTTTTATGTAGTAATATGTAAGCGAAAAATGTTTTAACTCATTATCTACTGAACTTTCATTACAAATTTTCCTGGATAAGTTGTTTATTTGACGAAGAAAAAGTTGTATAACAGTATAATCAATTTAAATTACGTTTTGTTTTGAAAATATTCGAAATTTTTGAATTTATTTTCCCTTTTTTGCAAGCTTTTTATAAAGATGATTGTATAAAAATGGTTAAAATTTAATTTTAAACAGATGAAAATATAAAATACAAATTACATGAAGGTAGATAAAATATTAAGAAAAGGAATTAATATGTATATTTAAACCAACTTTTAATTTCAGTGATACAACGAAATGGAAACACACATCAATCCAATGTACCATTAATCTTAAATCATCTTATACAGGGAAAATCTAAAAATTCAAGACATTTTCTGGAATTCTGTCAAATCACTTTCTTTGAGAAAGTTCTCTCAGACTAATACATTATTGCCACTTTCCTCCACTTGTTCCCTCCGGACATGAACACGAAAGGGAAAATAAAAAAAAAAAATTCAAAATCCTCGCCGCAAAAAATACAACAAAACCAACAACAACAACAAAAAATACAAAATTGCGTGAAGAAACTATCGCAGCATAAGGCACGAAAGAATAGCCCTTATAAAAAAATAAAATAACAAGTCTTCCAACGGAGCATCTTTTTCCGTTGGTCCGCCCAGTTTCAACTCTCACTGGCATACTTTTTCCTCGATTCTGATTGGCTGAAAAACACGTGCTCCCATCCAGCACGTGGGTGAATCCATCGATTGAGTTTAGTATAAATAAGGCACCGAATCACGGGATAAGGCAGACTCATCTCTCATCCTCCTAGCTGAGATTCAAGGATTATTCCTTTGCTTCAGGATACTTGTCCCTTGGGAGACTTTTGTAAGTATAGGAGACTTTCTCTGAATTTAGAACTACAATTTTCGTATTTTCTTTTAGTCGAAAAGTGTAATTTTTTTTGTCTAGAAATGTGTGTTGAATTTTTTGTTTAAGACGATATAGTAAGAGTGTGACTTTGCTTTTTCAAAGGTATAAAGTATAGCTCCGTGAATTATTGAGTCTGATTTAAAAAGCTATAGAGTTGTTTTTTTCTTCCAACATAAAATAACTTACATACCCATTCCGGTAGTTTGATTCTTCCTAAGTCTTTTTATTTTCAGAAAGTTTCGGCCTTATTTGTTCTTACTTTCTTAGAAATGGTTTATTTATTTTCTTTTATTTACAGAACTTTTCGACGGTTATTAATTCTTTTTTTTAAATCAATGCATTATTGCTGATCTTATCCTTAGTAAAAAATACATATCTTTTATCCCATTGAAAACTAAAAGAATTACTAAAAGGAGTTTTTAAAGATCAGTTTAATGAACATAAATTTTTATTCAATATTTATTATTAAGTATTTTTTCTTAAAAGTGATAATTTAATAAAAAGCGATATTTAATTAATTTTATAAGCAGAAATATTAGAGGAGAAATTTAAAAATATCTTTCTTAAGATTAAGAGTAGTCAAAATTTAAATTAAACCAAACTTAGTATTTCCTTTTCTAAGAATGGAAATTTAGATTTTTGTTTTTCATGATCACTTTTGTAAGGAAAATAGTAATAATAATGTAATTTCAGTTTTAAAAAAATTTAAAAGTATTTATGTCACTACTAATACCTTTTTATTTAATTCTAGGTTGTTTCACTATGAAGGCTGTATTTTTGTGTGGTAAGCTATGATTTGAACTATCAATTGTTAAAACATCTTTCACTTGAAAAAAAATGCGATTAAAAATATTATTTATAAAAAGAATTAATACTTTTATGAACTTATTTAATTTTACGTTATACCAAGATTTATTTTAATTTACTAGATATTTAATCGTTAAAAATAAATTTACAACATTTTGGAGAGTTTTAAAATAAGGATGTGTTTAAAAAACAGCAAATTACCAAATTTATGAATAGAAAATTCTTAATTTTTGCCATTAAGAAGGCCTAATTCAGTTTCCTTCCTTGCACACTTAACAAACCAAATTAAAATACTTTAATTTTTCACATCCCATTCATACTTTTCTTGGTGAAAAGAAAGTGCCTTTCATATTTATATGAAATTAAGGCCTAAATCAAAGTTAATATAAATGGCTGCCAAATTATATTTATAGTACGAAAGTAATAATTTATTCATTTACATTTCAGCTTTTGTTTTCATAGCTGTTGTTTCGGCCAAGCCAAGGGTAAGTGAAATAAATTTCTTATTTTATTTTTACTAATTTTACAGTTAAATTACTTTTATTAGTAATTTAATACCACTTAAGATTCCATAGACGAATTATGTAATTTAAGTGTCAAATATATTTAATCAAAATTTTTATATTTCTTATAGTCTATTACCTTATGAAAATTCATAAAAGATATATTGTACCTGAATTCTTTTCAACTGCTTGTCGATATATTTGGATTTTGAATTCTATAATGTAATATTTAACATTGAAATTATATCGTAAAAAATATTTTTATTTCTAATCGTTTGAAATATTCTGAAAAAATCAACTTGAAAAAATGAAATGCGATATAGATAATTAACAATAACATTTTAAAAAAAATTATTGACATAATTGAAATTGATAATTATAAAATTATAAGATGTTTTCTTCCATTTTTAACTCCAATTTTATCTTTCGTCCACCAAACCAAAATGTAAGGCTTTAAAATTCTACTTTTTCCCCCTACGAATTTCTGTTGACGCCAAAAACCTTATCCTAAAAACAACATCATGTTCTAACATGATTATACTAAGTTTTAGATAAACCTGAAAAAAATTAAAGTAAAAAATACTCTTAAACATTAATATTTGTATATAAAGATAGCGTTGAAGGTCATTGATTGTAATAACATGTAGTAGATTAAAAATATAAGCATTACTAAGCATTTTCAATTTAAAAAATGAATATTATCTGTTTATAGAACAAACGAGCTGCTTTTGACCTCCCCGACGGTGCCGAGCTTCTGGTAGGCAGTGTCCGAACTTCCTTCGCCTGTCCACAAGGGGCAGAAGGCTACTACGCCGACACTGAGAACAACTGCCAAATCTTCCACGTTTGCCACACAGTTCAAGAAGAGGATGGAAACTCCGAAACTCAACAATTCAGCTTCCTCTGCGGAAACCAAACGGTAAGCATTCCCGGATTTCCCACCTTTTCAACTTTTGAGTTACTGTCTGTTATCTATCTGTGCTCAAACAAATAAAAGATTAAAATAAAAAGTCCCGGTGAGATTTAATGTTCTTTTATTTTACGATGTTTTGTTCACACTATATGAAGTCGCTGCCATTCAAACAGCATTTCTTATGCAAACAATAGAGCTTTGTTTTCCAAAGCTAGCTTTTTTTAGTATTCGTTTATTGACGTCTAAGAGACCATTGACGCTCCAAAGCGTGCAGTTGTTGATGTTTCTTTTCTTTCGGTTGCATAAAAATATACTTTTTTTGCACAACAAGAGATTTTTTTATTACCTTTCAATTCGTAAAACTTATCGATTATTTTGTGCTTTTCTTAAATCGATTATTATAAATTCTATAATGACTTAAGTGAGTAATGTTTGGATTTCTTAAATATTCAATTAGATATAGTATTCAAAAATTTTCAAAGTCTAGTGCTTTTTTATAATATAAAATATTTTCACAGAATTCTGTTTTCCAAATAGTAATAAGTTATCTAATATTAAGAGAAAATTTTAAATGTAAACTATAATAAAACTTAATGAAATAACTACAAAATGACTTAGTTTAATACTGAAGATTCTATAAATCCGCTTAAGATCTAATCAGTATTAATGATAAAATTTACAATAGCAAGTTAACATGTGGAATATGATCCTTAAAAATAGTTATACAAAATTATGTTCGGTTATTAAGGGGATTAATTAATATCGAATATATTTTTGTTTTTTTGATTTCAGAGCCTTGTTAGTTCGTTCAAAAACTGAATATAAATTAATATTTCCGGGTGTAGTTTATTTGAATACCTTTAATAGTTCGATCGAAAATTCAATAACTAATTTTTTTCTTGATTTCCTATTCTTCTTTAATTCTTAATTCAATTACTCTTAAGTAATTCCTCGATAACTCTTAATGAATTCTAATTTTTTAAGTTTTCTTTCAGCATATATTTGAAAACTATGTTCCTTTATTCTTTTTTAGGTATTCAACCAATTGAGCTTCACTTGCTCTATGCCTGAAGATGCCGTCCCATGCCCTGAAGCCCCCAACTTCTTCTACCTCAACGACAACCTCCGACTCGGAGACCCCAAAGTGGCTTTCTTGGATGACCAAGACATTCAGAGGGCTGCTCCTCTCATCCAAAGCTACGGAGGTAGACTAAATGCTGGAGGAGCCCCCGCACCCCCAAGAAGAGGTTAAACAACCAAATCCCCCTGAAAACGATTTTACTAAGAGTTTTGCATGATCGGGAAGTTTCCTAAATCTTCCCTTCTTTCCTTACCTTCAATCCCTTTTATCTCCCCCTCCCTCATCTGTACATCAGGTAACTGAAGTTGTAAATAAATTAGATACAATGCTTTAGCCCCCCCTCTAAGTGCTTTAATAGGTTTCTGAATATTCCAGCAGTGTCTGGCATTGGTGTATCTATACACTTACGTCATATACAAGAACGATGCAGCTAAGTTATATGCAGACTACAAGTTGTTGAACAAACATACCTGAAGCATACCGATGTCAACTTGTTTCTTTTATATTTCTAACTTTCTCTATGGCAATCCCATATTAATTTCTTTTAAATTCCAGACCTATTTCGGTTTCCTTTATGTTCCTATGTCAGCATCTGACATTTCAGTGCCATCCGTGGCTATGCCATGAGTCATGCCAAGGTCTGGACTTGCCAGTTTCTTAACTCCCCCCCTCTGATCATGCGAGCTTCTTGGTTAGCCCGCTACGGAAAATGATATTCGATATTCGGATTAAAAAGGCGACAAATTTCTGTGATGTGCATCCTTGTATTTAAATGAAGCCAGTATTGTTGTGTCCGTCACGTTTTTTTCCCCCCTCTCGATTGTCTTCGCTTTTAGTGCCTTCGCGTCATTCTGTTTTCTGCTTGGTGATGGATCGGCCTCTTCGAAAGACGTGAATTAAATAGAATGTCTATGCAAAAAGAAATTCATCGTCTTCATTCCCCATAAGTTACTCGTCAGTTGTAAAATAATACATGTATTATATCTGTTGTAAAAAAAATTGCTCATGGACTTGGTGTGTATGCTTTTGTACAAATAAAATGCATTTTTCTAGTATTCTTTGAGTTTATTTTTTTTATTTTGCATAAATTTTAAAGTTCTGCTATTGTTTGCAGTCATGGTTCTCTTTGAACTTTTAGAATCTCAATGAAGTTTATTTTTAGAAACTTCTTTAAAAAAAGACAAACGTCACAGTTCTAAAATTTGCAGTACAATCTTGCTATACTATATAATATTTACTATTTTTAATATCAAAACGATATTTTCATTTATGAAAAGTCTTCTATAGCATATTTTATTAATTAACGATAAGCAATTAGGCAATAAATCTTTGAAACATTTGAGATAATAAAATTTTTAAGGCTGAAAAACGCTTTTTTTAATTGTAATGTTCATTTATAGCCGTAAAATATCCAGATTCGTTTGTAATCCATTAGACTTGAAAAAAAATGCAAATTTATTACATAAAACTATGTTATAACTATTAAGAAACTTCGTAATTTTCATTCTGAAATTCAATGTTATCTTTAATGTTAATTCCTTCAAGTCTAAAGAAATGCTTTAAAAATAATTGAAAATGGATATATTATTAAAGAATACACAGTTTAGCCAATTCTCAGCATTAACGATTAGAATTTTTCTTTAATTCAAATTATAAGGCATCAGAACACAAATATTCTGGATTAAAAAAATTACTAAGCATAAGATTTCAGTTCTGAAATTTACTCTTAGTAGAAAAGTGAAATTTTCAAATAAACGCTTTTAAATTTATTCTTTAAATAACAAGCGAACAATTTAACACATCATAATCATTAGAAAAATGATGCTCACTTGATTAAAATCAGAATTTGAAAAAATATTTGTACAACAAAAAATTGTTCCTGAAAGTTTTGTCAACATGCTAGAAGCAATGTTTATTTAATAAATAATAGAAAATCTATAACTATTTTTACATTTGCATATTAATGAAAACATTATATTAATTCCACTTTGTAAAAATGCTTAATATAATAAGAATATAAGAATTGATTTCATTACAGGAAAAAAGAATAATTTGATATTGCATGTGTTTCAGCAAAAGGGATCTCAACATTTTATTACTTTTAGGAATTTTCATTTTCTTCAAAAGCGCCCGAATTCAAAACTTCATGAACTTTGACCAAAAAGAAAGTTTAATATAGGCAATAATAATTTGAATAGTCAGATTAAAGTTATAAAACCTTTAATAATTAAAATAATTACAACGATGTTTTTACTATTTGATATATTAATTCACTGTCTTTCTCAAATCCTCAGTTTTCATTTGAAATGGCAGAATATTTTATAATAAAATTGATATTTAATTCGGATTTTTTAATGAAAAATCGAATACATATTATTTATCTGCTTTAAATTTTGTGGAATCGATGAAGGTAGTGGGAACATGTACTTTAAAGTATGAGCTTTAAATTTATAAATAATATGCCCACAAATACTCTCAAAACATTCATTCAAGAATTTCTAGCTGAATATATGAAAACTATTTCGCATTTAAACCAAGTTTAAACTCTAAGGAAAGCTTTTTTTAATTTTTGTTGTTAAATTCTAATGTTGAAAAATAGAACAAATAAAGAATTTAATTTAGTCAAATCTTTAAATATAATAGATTTTATTTTTATGTAGCTATAAAATATTCAGAAATAAAATCCAATCTTAGATAAACGTAACTGACGACAAATGCAGTAATTTGAACTGAAAATTCAAGAACTCACAGGTATGAAAAAAGTTAGAGGGATCAAGATAACTGAATTTTTATGCTTAGCGTAAGACTTTGCATAATATAAAATTCAGACATAGGAGGAAAATTTAATAGATAGGATGTCCGAAAAATATTAGTAAATTTTTAAATTATTATGAAACAAAAATATATAAAGATTAAAATGAAATCTGCTATCCATATTTCAATGTATCATGTCAGAACATCATTTCTTGAAGAGCCAAGCACAACGTGCTCGTGCAAGTTAAATTATAATTTTATTCATTTTAATGGTTTCATTGAATGAGTCACTTTAGTATTGCAAACGATCCAAAAAATTTTGTCTCGCATTTATTGTTTAAAAAAATATCACATTTCCTATTCATTTCATTTCATATAATCAATTGCTTGAAATGACAATTTTCTAAGTTTTATTTGCTATAGTCATTAACTTATTTTTTTAATCGAAGCTTTTGTAAATGCGATAGCAACACGTTTTCAAAAGCTGTTTTGAGATGCTCGTGCAGATAATAATTTATTTCTCACCTACGGATTTTTGCTGACGCCAAAAATCGCATCCCGAAAACAATATCATGTTCTGACATGATAAAGAATATTCATTTGCAATTTTTTTTTATATATATTCTCTAAGGAAAGTATCAATTTTTGTTTTAAACAAAATTGTATGCTTTTTAAGCCACCCAATAATAAGACTCCGTTTTAAAAAGTTCCTGCAGTAAAAATTCAGAATGATTTTCTTTTTTGGGTATTCATCTTCCTATGGTTTCCGAAACTTTCAAGTGAAATATGGTTTCAGCTCATTCATTAGTTTTATCCTCAAAAATCTTAAAGCAAGGAGTCTATTTTATGTCCATACTTTGTGTCATATTACTAAAAATGCAAAGTAATTTATAAAATTAAAAATACGTTTCCCCCTTACATACTTGTGTGCTGGTAAATGTTCTAAATCCAAAATCCGATTCCACTGAAGAACAGTCGTATAAGAAGGCCAAGTTACCGCTAAATTCATCAGAGCCAATTGTTCTCGTACGGTTTTCATTGTGAAAATTGGCCCATTTCATATATTATTCGAAATTTAATTTTTGAACAAAAATTAAATCTAACGTCCTTATGTTAGCGTGAGAATCTGTAGGTGCGCATTAGCACGCTTTGAAGACAAAAATACTTTGCATAGAAAAATTGCTGTTGCCAAAACATTTTTTAATTCGCCATTCTTAGCGAATCTCTACGTTTCAGTTTTGCATAAAGCAGAAAAATGCATTGTTTTGTCCAACTATCCGTCTGTCTGAATATTTTATTATGCCTGTTTGTAAGTATCACAACCAAAACACTATATAATTCTAGTCTTTTTTTTACCTGTGAGATTTTGGAAGTTAATATGGAAAGTTTTGATGATTTTTCATTAATTTCAAATCGAATCAGGAATTCAAAAATATACCTCCCCACCTTTTAATGAATATATATGCTAAGTTCTGTAGCCGTAGTTCAAACAATCTCATTTATCAAGCATCAACAAACATATATATATTCATCTTTATTTTACCTGTGAGATTCAAATAAAAACTAAGTTAGCGTTTTGTATAGAATTGTTCAAGCTTCTATTGAAATCTATTACTTAGGGACATAAATTATCAAGCTTACTTACTTCGTTTATAAAATAAAAAACATTCTTCAATGTTTAAATTATGCCTCTCATGATTTCACACTTTCTTGGTTTTTCTAACCAATTATGATTGTACGCGGTTATATGTTATAATGTATTTCCGAATATTGTGAAGTAGAGTCATTAAAATTGTCGAAATCTTATACTCTGAAAATCTGTATATAAAGAAATTTTTTAAGACTCTTAAATGTCTGAAAGAAAGAAAAAGTCTATCAGAGAATGTTCCATATTAAAAAAAAATATCGAATAAAAATTGAAAACACATATGACAGTCTGAAGCAATCTGATATTTTCCTTAATACGTATTATAAAATAAGAAAAAGTGCATTTATTTTCCATACAGAAGAAATTCAAAAGAATCTAGAATATTATTTATGAAAATCAATAAACGCCTGCAAATGAATGAAATGCTATTCTTAATTGTTATTCTACTAAACCCTTTACTGTAACAGAATGTACTCCCCTTCCCTGTAACAGAACTTTATTTTGGATTCAATTTATTTTAATATCTTGTATATTGAGTCGGTCACCTACAATTAAAAAAGAGAAATTCAGTTTTATAAAAATGAAAAATATGTCCCCAAAACAAATAAAAAAATTAGTTTTCATTTTTGTAAACGGATCACACATTTTTTAATACAACATTAGAAAATTCATAGACTGTACTTTCAGCAATTTTTTAATAAATTTCTTTGATATTGAAATTTTACAGCCTTCTTTAATCCTAAAATTTAAAATATACAAGTAAAAACGATGTCTTATAAAATTTTAAAGCCTTCTTTATCCCCAAAATTTAAGCAACTAAAAAATATGAGAAGAAATTATAAACATTAAATAAATTTTAAAGCCCTTTTTAGCCTCAAAATATAAATATATAAATTAAACGATTAATCATGAATAACAAATAAAAAGACATACATCAAGTTCAGTAAAAAAATTAAAATATATTTCTATATATAAATGTGTCCGAAAATGCTTTGAAATCAATACATAAGCATTCGACTATTATTAATCCTTCTTTTTTACTTTATTTTAAAACGAATCAATTTTTTCGAAGAAATTTCAAGTAATGATTTCTTTCAATTCTTTTCACAATGTATTATGATAATCATCATAACATCTTTCCCGACAATTTTACATTGTACACACATTTTATCTCCACTGCGACACATTTTTCTATGCCGCCATTCCTTTAATCTGTTAGAGGCTTTGACACACATACCTTCACAGTCGATTTCTCATAAATTTTTCCATTCTCCTCTCGACTGCGTTTGTGCATTGAGCATTGTAGTTATCGGGCATGAATCTACGGGAATAACTAAAGGCTTTTCCATGCCGAGGAAGAAGGCCACGCAGGACATTGTTCATTTTCAAGCAGGGTCTTTTATTTTATTTTTTGTAACGTTTTGTTCTGTTTAAGATGCTTGTGAGTATAACAGTGTAACTTACAAATTCTTTCTCTCTCGCTAACAAGAATGATGAGACCCCATTTGAATTGAATCGACTTTTTTTGGCTTCAACTTTTCTGTAAGATCAGAGATATGCCTTTTAACATCATAATCGATATATAATATTGAAAATTTTTTAGAATTTTTAGTATCTCATTTTCATTTCGATTTATAAACTTCACGTAACTGTTTCAGAGAGTAATATCGAGTAATTGGAAATCCTTTTTGAAAAGCGTTTTTAATAAACATTTCCAGAAAACATTGATATATGACAAGAGCGATAACTAAAATAAAATTTAAACGAGGAACTTTGAAAAATACCAAGGTATTTGTCTGCTGTATGAATAACGCTACCATTAAAAATATTATCATTTATTAGTATTAAACTATACAATTTTGTTTCCATTTCAAAATATATTGATAAAAAGGAACTTTTATTTTTATTGCAGAATTGTTATAACTTCATTTATGTCATTGGATTATTGTGTAATTTAAAATGTAGACAATTGGAATATTAATTGTTTTGTTAAAATTTCATCAAAAAAAAAACTAAAAAAAACTTTTAATAATTTTCTTAAATTATATACAGATATTCAAAACATATTTTTGTCGTGAAAAAATATAAAGTTATACATTTTAAAGTTAAGGTCTTTCAATGGGAAACTACTTCTATAAAATGAATATTCATTACGAGTAGAAATATGGTTAAGATGTAAATAGAAAATAGAGCTCAAAATTTCTCAAAAAGTTTATAAGCAGCAAAATTTATTCAAATAATATGAAGTAATAAATGTTTCAGTCGGAATTAATTAAAACAGAAAAGTGTTTCTCAGAATAAGCAGTAGAATGATTAATTTAAAAACATTGAATGCATTGTTTAAATCTACTCAGTCATAAATAGTATTTTTTTAATCACATTATTTTTCATATTCGTTCATATGGAGAACGTAATTTTTAGTACTAATTAAATGATATTCAAATTTATTTCAAGAAACACTTTCCATATCAAGAAAATAAGATAATTTTAATCTTGATAATGTTACCTAGAAATAAATGCGGGTAATAAAATTGTTTAATAGTTTATTGCCGATGCTACAATTAACTATCTAAGTAACTATGTTTTCTTAAATATAACTATAAGCAACTAATCAAAATACATATATTTTTCTCGTGAAAAAAATGAAAAGTCATGAATACTAAAGGTAAGATCAGATCTCTATCAGTAATTATTTATTGAGGTAATTTATAGAGGATTTAAAATGTATATTTTAAAACGTTATATATATATATATATATATATATATATATATATATA
>JAOUZG010039927.1:210265-249388 GCA_026289955.1 Argiope argentata | reverse complement strand
ATATCCTTATAAGAATGCCATTTTATACCGTTGAATTTCTTTTCTATTCTTAATTAATTTTCAAAAATATCTGAAAAAAATTTCTAAAAATATATTTCATATAAAATATTAAAATTTAGGCTGCATGCACAGCAAAAATTAGCTTTTACTAATGTGTAAACATCACTCTGGCAGAAACTAAAATTTAAATAATTACTCACATTTCAAACTAAATACAGAAAATTATAATTTCCAACACATTTTTTAAAAAAGAAAGAAAAATAAATATGAGACATGATGTTTTTCTGGTAATATAAATACCAGAATTTTTATACAACGTTTTAAACTATTAACTATTTTTATACAACGTTTTAACTATTTTTATACAACGTATCTACTATCTTTTTAAACTATCTATAATATTATATGCATATATATGTGGGGTATGAAACGATTCTTCCCCCTTAAAATGTTCAGAGCTTCAAAAAGCAACAAAGGGGCATTTTTAACAGGAATAAATTTCTTCTTATTATTTACTAATTACTATTATTAGTTATTTTGTACAATAAGAGCGTAAAATAATTTTTTAAAAGTTAACAGAAGATGAAGTAGCTCTTTCAAACTGAGAAAGAAATATTATTCCCTTCCGACCAGATTGCACAGAGGATAGTGATACAATAATACCCACAGTACTCCCCGCCCCTCGAAACCGAAAGTCGATTATGATTCTACCGAAGGTGTAATCCGAAATCTGACTGTCCGTCCACATCTGATTTTAAACTCAGGATGAGTATGTGGAAGGAAAAAGGTGGAAGAAACAGAATATAAAGAGAAAAACTCACAATATCAAAGTCAAAAGTAAGAAAACGAGTGCAGATTTCTACAAACTTCCTATTCTTCTCTATACGACGTTGTCAGCAAACGTTACTGTTTCTTTCATTTCATTCGCTCGGCTATCTTTTTATCTTTCCGATCTTAAATCTATATCTATGTGCGTTTATTCAAATTTGAAACATTATTTCATAGAAATTTCATCTTTTTTCAATGTGACAGCATCAATATTTGTGCCCTTTACAGCATTTTCTTTATTAAAATTGTGTATGTATATTTCAGAGAGTTTGGAAATTAGCTATTGAACCATTATTTGCGTAGAAGGTGATAATATCTTCCATAGAAATGGTGATTTAAAAAATAAAGAATCTTTCAGAGAATAAAATATAATTTTAAAGAAATAAAATATAAAAATTGAAAGTAAATAAGAGATTATACGGCTTCCTGGCACAGAGGCACGCGTCTTCCTTGTGATCTTGGCGTCCCTGTTTGAATATGGTTGCTCTTTTGTGTTCCATCTGTGAGACGTATGAATCTGCCCCCCCCCCCCCTGTAAAAAGAGGTTGTGCAAATGAATGTGATGAGAGTATAGCTAAAGACGTATTCTGGGCCTAGTTGACTTTAAACAAGATACACTTATTTCGGCTTAAATTCACTGATGCATCAGCGGGCTTGTCCATGGAAAATACCGTTAGTAACAACAAAAACAACAAATATATTTAAATGATTCTTATAAACTACAAATCAATGCAAATAAGGAAAAAAAGCTTTTGTATTTAACTTTAGATTGATTAGGAAGAACAAAGTATTTATTTAAATCTCCGAATGTGTCAACAAGAATACTCATTATTAGAGATATCAAGATTGTGAAGTTTTACAGATATCCCAGGTGGGGCAAATAGGCTTTAAAAATTAAAATTTATGCCACAAAATAATGATTTTCTGAAATGTTAATTAAATTTATTTTAATGATAAATGGAAAGCTGGTGCTTTAGCACTGAATTCTTTAATAATATTTTACAATACAACTTTTACATCTTAAAAATTAAAAGAGTTTGTTGAATGATCCGATTTAATTGTATCAAAAAACTTATCTATTCTAAATTAATTTGAAAAGTATTTTAATGATAATTCACACAAATATTTATTTTACCGTTGTAGCGAATCTCAACTCATTTTTATTGAAGCTTCAACTATTTCAACCTATATTTTTCCTCCGTTATATAAAAGAAGATAAGAAAACGTAACTTATTTTTCTGTAATAAATTTTTAGAAACTATTTTAATTATAAAAAATATAAAAGTTACGAAAAAACTATTTTAACGAATCTTAATTTTTAAAGATAATGTCTCTTTCTTATGTAATACAATCAAATGTTAAAGATATATATTACCGTTAATAATTTATTTCTTGTTTTAAACGAATTTGTTTGTTAAAATATTTTTATTCACTGAATTTCGATATATTTCATAAAAATATTCTGTAACATTTAGAAAATTTTAATAATGAAAAATTTTAATTCTTGTAATTTCTTTTAAAAACCTTATGGAAAGTTTGCATATTTTTAAAAGCATAACTCTCTCAAACAAATGCCAACTAATTAGATAAGTCCTCCAAAGATATGAACTTATATTTCGTATTGAATATAATAAGAAATTCCTGATAAATTTACTTTTAATAATCAATCACTATTTTTCTAAGCCTCAGTTATAAAGTTTTACGTGGTAATTATTTATTTCGTCCGAATATTAGTCATACATTTTTGAAGTAAAATACAAACAAGAATTATTTGTATAGATTTGATCATAAATTTTTGAAATAAGATTTTATAAGTAGAAAATCAAAAATAACTTTTAAAATCAATGCTTATTAAAGTTCGAATGAAATGAAAGTCTTTCAATTTGTATGAATTTAGAAGCCAATTTATCTTAAGTATTTATAGAATTTGATGCAAATATTTTGCTTCGAACGCATTTTCAAATTAATCTAGACATCTTTTTCTTTCGAATGCCCTAAAAATGCTTTATTTAAATTTCGTTATCCCATGATTATATACACCACTTTAAAAAAAATTATCTTACAAAAATTATCTTTGTTTCACCTTACGAACACAAAAATTGCCTTTCTATTGATATCAACTCCATATCCTATAATTTCCTCTTAATTTTAATGGAATTTTAAAATTTAATTTTTTGCTGTTTGTAAGATGTTTAAAATATGATGGAGTTAAATACGAAACATACCCATCAGTACATCTGTGCTTTTACTAGTCTCTAATGTCGTAGGACAATTTCCCACCTGCATTTCGCAATATGTTCAGTTCATCTTATAATTCGCAGTTAATCAAATAAATTAAAATCACTTTTATTAATCGTATTATATAACAGGAAGAATTTTCAAAAAAAATTATAATTATTATTTAACAGTCTAAAAAACTCAATTTCTTATGTGCTAAATAACATTACTCATAAATTTTCTGTCAACACATCAAGAAAAATTTTTGGTATCTTGCTTACAAAACCAACAATACAGATCTCATGGGTTAAAGCGCATGCAGGAAATTTAGGCAACGAAAAAGCAGACCAACTGGCAAAGGAAGCAACTCGAAATGGGCAACATTATATACAAACAAAACTTCCCAAACCATATACAAAAGCCCTGCTCCGGAAAGACATGCTAGAGGAATGGCAAGAACATTGGAGGAATGGTGATACAGACAGGAAAGTCTTCAATATTATGCCTTCAGTCAACCTTCATCCCACAAACTGGATCAGAGAGGATATTATTTTCTTCTCAGAACACGGCCCTTTTCCTGCCTACCTTAAAAGGTTCAACCTGTCTGAGAGTGACCCGTGCAGTTGTGGTGGGACTGGCAGGGCACTTCATTATGCCACGGAATGTATTCTCACAATCTCTTGGCATACGAAGAAACCATCACCAAGCCATGAACCGGAATGGCTGAGAAGAGTCGCCAGCAACCGTCTATCCAGGCAAAAAATTCATCACATAATTAAATTTATAAGTGGAAATTGAAATCTGTTCTCACCTTCCTAGTCCTCAACAAGTTTCATACTCAAAAAAACTGAGGATAAAAAAAAGCAGTTTCCTATTATTCACTAACATCATAACTCATGTTAAATTTCAGCTAATAATAGTGTCAAACCATTTTTTAAAGAAGAAAATATCTGTAAACTTTTCTCATTATCATCTCATTTTCTTGTAAATTCTGTAAACAGTTTTGTTTTTATTTTATTTTTCTTATTGTATACATCTTATTAATTAAAATAAAATTCCCGTAACATGCCCACCAAGCCGTGAAGTGACGAGAATGGTCACAGATACGGGGGTATGAGACGGCGTTCTGTTCTGTCAACACATCCAATATGGAGTGGTGATGGAAAGTTGGATGGATTTAAGAGATGTTACTCAAACATATTCAACTCTAATCCTCCTGAATAGAGTAAAGTTCAATGACATTATTCACACATGCTCAGACTGGTATTTTGAAATGAAAATTGTTTCAAGTAAGGTTACTCGCATACATGACCATGAACAGATGCAATTGAATAGATTCAAATTACATTATTCACGCATTTTACGTCCTGAACTTTTTTCAAGATGTTCGGACATGTTGAGAACGTCGATTTTCGCCGAAAAGGACTTTAAAAAATTCTTTTATTGTATATACCAGCGTTTATTTTTATCACTACGTAAATTTAATATAAAGTTACATTAACGTACTTAATGTCAACACTTTGCTGACCGGTGACGAGTTAACTCGTCTTTTCAAGTCCAAACGTTGTTGACCGGTGACGAGTTAACTCGTCATTGCAATTGCATTATCTGCTTCCATTTATAACACCGAGGGCGATATAGAACATTGCAAAAACTTGGCGTATCGTGTTTAGTCTTGTCCGCTCTATAATAGAAAAATTACTTTTCCTAGTATTTACATTTTTATTAGAATTTTAGTAAAATTTCAAAAATTTCAACCATGACGGAACGTATTGGTGAAGAACTTTTTGATGTTCCAATTCAACTAAATTCATTGGAGTTTTTTTTAGAACGTTTTACTTTCATATTCAATTGCAAAAAAGTAGCCGGTGAAATGACAGTTTCTGTGTAAAATTGCCGGTCACCAAAGTGTTAAGCATAGATATTAATATCTTCGTAATGATTGGTAAACCGAAAGTGGACATTTACATAACCGAAAGTACCGATTTAAAGGGCCAAAAATATGCTACAAATTTAAATAAACACAACTTTAGTTTTAAATACGGAATATATTTTTGCAGTGCTAACTTCAAACTGCCACTGAGAGCTTCAATAGTGTTTTGTGAAAATTTGTACCTAAAGATGTTTTTAGAGCGCTGAACCCTCATATTAGGGGCATTTACGTCTGCAATACATTTTCATTAAAGTTTTGTAGGATTACTGAATATACGTAAGGTTATTGGAGGGTATCCTAGTGCAAATGCAGTTAGATCATTTGCTGAGCTCAACAAAGAATGAATGAATGTAAGGAACATTCACTACCAAATAAAAATACTGCCAGAAAAAAAATGATTAAAAAAGGAAAAGTATTAAATACTGAGGAGGATAAAGGTATAATCTATAAATGGAGAGGATTTTAAATATGTGCAAACATAATTTATAATTAAAACATGTTACTGTATACTTTAAATGCATTTTCAGAGTATTGATTTTTACTTATTTTTTGCTCACTTCAAATCAAATAAGTCAAAATATAAAGACCATATTACTATGAAAATTTGGTGGACTTTGTCTTTATAATTTTCTAGGGAATGAACTAAAAGAATTTAAATTGAGTGAATATTTTTTTAATTTATAGCCTATTGTGTGAATAATGTCATAAATTTACTAAAAATTTCCTAATAAATCTTGGATTAGTTGTAACATTATTTATTATTATAACCGTATACGCTTGTAGTTCCATTTCAGAAAAAATCATGTAATTTATTTTGGTATAATATTTTGTTCGGATGAAAAAATTCGCTTTACTACGAAAAGAAAGCACACATTTAACTTAACAGAAAATATAAGACTATAAAATTCGAACCTTCTAATGTTTCCAATTTAAAAACAGCTAAGTATAGATATCTTCATTCTTGAACATCGTGTAAACGATTTTCAAATGCAAATATAACAAGAATTTATTTACAATTGCATTTTAGAATTATTGAATAAATATAAGAAACATTTGCTTTACTTAATGTGAATATAAACAAAGTTCAAACTTACGCTTACCGGACCAATTACTATAAACAAGTTCAATGATAGGAAAAAAGTCAGTGAAAGTCCAAATAATGCAATAGGTTCACAGAAAATTGCATTTTTATGCTTGCAAGCACTTCACATCAACACAATCATACAAAGAAAAACTAAAAAGAATGTAATAAAATTATTTTAAAAGTTAAAACCAAACGATTACAATTAAGTCTACCTAATAAGACTTGAATAATTTTTTCCCAAGCTGTAGGAGGGGAACCATAATAGCGTGGCGGATGATGCAAGTTTGGGTTGAAACTCAACATCCTACCCTCTTTATGAGTAAATTCCAATTGAAAACAGTAGTAATGCTTAAAATATTTCAGTCTTTCAAACCTTCTAATAGCTTTGTTATTTCTTGACACCTAGTCACGCCTATAATAGAATCTAAGAATGGCACCGTATCACTTCCGAAAACCACAGCAGAG
Organism: Argiope argentata; assembly: GCA_026289955.1. Taxonomy (NCBI): domain Eukaryota; kingdom Metazoa; phylum Arthropoda; class Arachnida; order Araneae; family Araneidae; genus Argiope; species Argiope argentata. The sequence goes on along the minus strand of JAOUZG010039927.1, from coordinate 242,861 downwards.
GTAAGCGAAAAAACACCACGGATTTCGTAACCCAACTGAACATTTTTAGGTTCTTCAACCTCAGTAGATTGAATTTTCAAAGGAAGACCTTTTGAATACGGTAGATAATTACAGTACTAGAGTATCCAAGTTTCAAATTAGGAACTTCCCATTTCTAATGATAATCAATTCTAATAAGGTTTTCTTAAGAGCTTATAAAGCCTTTTCTTTATCGCTTTAATTTTGTCTTTTGCTTTAACATCTTTAACGGTATAATTTTCTTATAATCACTATTTAGATGCGATCAAATTCAAATATTTTTCAAAGTAAATGAACTGATACCGTAAATCACTCGGTAATATTATATTATAGAAATCTGTTATCGTAAAATTAAATACCCTTAACTGCAAAAAACGCAAACTGGAATAGAGGATGAACTGATTGCCACCCCCGGAAATCGGGCGATAAGCAGGTGGAGGGTTAAAGGTTCGGTTTGATGTCTTATAAAGCAAGCCGTATGGAGTTGTAAAATTTCTAAAATATTGAATATCTCTTGAAAAATAATTAAAAATCAAATATCCTTTGAAAATTGATCTTTATTGATTTCTGCTAAATCAATAAAAATCAATGTTAAAAGATATCCTTATCGGAATTCTCTACTAAGCCTAACACATTAATGCCATCTTTATATTTAGAAATAACTTCAGTTGTGACATTGCTTTCTCTTTCCTTTACATTGTCAATTCCTACCATTATAAATCAAGATTTTCTATGAAATTCTATCATTTTAACCCTTTCAAGGACCATAGGAAGTATGCTCTCCACCAAATTTATCCACCTTCGAATGAAGTTATATAAATTAGGATAAATTCTAAGGCATTTTTCAGTAAAACAGAAACTTAGATGCGTCAGTTCTTTGTCTCACACAAAATGGTGTGTTTTTATTTGTTCCTTAATAATTAATGAACCAAATTAAGTTCATCTAATAAGCTAAATGAATCAATTTTCTTATGCCAATTTCAATCCTAAAAATATTTTAATATACCATGACTAGAAAAAAAGACCCTTTAAAAAGTTAAAGAAATTTTACATAATTTTGTGTTTTTGATTACTTTGCTAGAATAATTTTCGTACTTTTTAATAATTTTTAATAAATAATTCTGTGAAACATCATATTGAACTGATGCTTGTGCATCCTAAATTTCCATAAGGCAATCATCCAGCCAGACAGAGTTCCAAAACCTTGAAATACAATTTGGATATTTTGTGAGAGTGCTACCTAGGAAAATATAGATAATGGCTGATAACGAAAATTGACTAAAAATATTCCAAATACTAGGCGACAATACCAATACATTTCCTCGTCATTTCCCCAAAAGCAGAAAACCCTTAAAAGGTTTATGTTAAGAGAAAATACTTATTTCTAGAAAAGGCTTTTCACCACTAGCAGGAAAAACCTATCTAAAATATCCGATATTAACATAATACGGTTATGTATCTTATGCAGATACTCATTAAGTGAGAAATTATTGTTCTCCCTAAATGTTGTGTCAAAAACCTTACTTCTTTTTTCAAAAAAATCTTTAAATAAATGTTTATAGATAATAAGCATCATTTTTAGTTTCAACCTCAGATACTTTCCGATAATTTTATAGATCCTTTCATCCGCCATAAACAACTAAACATTTCTTTAAATGATTTTTTACCTGCATTTTTAACACTTCTTCCTATGCCTTTTTAAAATCTAAATTTTTGAAAAGGTAAATTTTAAAAAGGTACACTGTATCTGCTTTTCTAATAAAGATCACGGTTGTGCATGAGGTGGCATGCAGTCCGAAGCAGCGTTAGAGCTATTCACTCTAAATCATGTAATTTTAAAGTACAGATGACGAGAAGAACACTTATGTAAGTTATGCTATTCTTAGACTACACCAGTGAGAATACGTTTTCACCTGATCAATATATACCAAACGAGTTAAATGGTGGGTTTACTATGAAATTGAGCCTCGAGCCAAGGATACCTCTTCGAATTCAGGATATTACATTACAATGGTCTTCTATTCCTCTTGAAGGAAAACGAGATTCAATGCTTTATCTCCAAAATGTAGGCACAAAATGTAGCAAACTATGATTAAGCAAACTATGATTAGCTTGCGTTAAATACAATTCTGATGCAGGATGACATTTAAGATGATTGGCTAAATAATTTTCTTATAATTTATTGCAAATCACTTGATAACAATTATTATCACTGCGATGAGTAAATTACGAAAGGTCTTTATAATAATGTAATAAATAAAACTCATAAGATAATATATAAAAAATTTCAGTTTCTTTTGTTACAACTTGCCCCCTTTCTACAGAACGTTGTAGCAGCCGATATGTTGGTCTAAACTGTACGGTTTCATTTTAACAATCAACAAAGCTGTTGAATATATTTCTTGATGGGTATTATGAATGAAAAGTAATTATAACCAAGAAATCACAAATACATTTAAAAAATATAAGCATCTTTCTTAAACTGTAACAAGGTCTGATCTCTACATCCTAAAAAGAAATCAATTTCTTTTCCCAAAACATAAAAATCGTGTTTTATAATGGCCTCTTCTAGTATATCTAATAAAACTTGCAAATCGATATACCTTAATAAATATCGACACATTTTATTTTTTGGAGAACCTTGATTTTACAAGAAAAACTGTCATAAATATTCCATCGCAACATCGTATAAAGAATGTTTTATTTCTCTATCTCTCAATCCAAACAAACCACGATAAATGACCTAATTTTTTTTATCAAGTTTAATAGAAAATTATAAATTATATAAAAATTAGGAGAGTCATTGTTTAGGAAACTGTACAAAGCCATCTTTGTTATCATATGATTTTAAAATCCTTTTTAAATACACCTTAACTATTATAGAAAAGTAAATTATGAAGCATATTACTAGTGCTAGCTTCAGAATCTAATTGTTTTTAAATTCAAATACTTTTTTTTCATATTATAATAATTTTTCTCCATGCAGTTAATACATTTTACAAATTTTAATCTATAATGGCTAGCATTATGAATCTTATTTGGGCATTTGATTCTTAATTAAAATGTTATTTTTATCTCTTAATGGCGTCCATTTAACAATGAAAACCATAAAAGCTCCATAGTTAAGATTTTGAACAAAATATATTTCTCACTTACCTGATCCCTCTTTTATCGTATTGGTATGCACAGCACTTATAGCCAAAGATGGTTTTCATGATGAGTTTTTGTAATGAGAGTCACTTAATCCAGCTTCGACTAGTTCCATCATTTCCTCCACTTTGATTTCATTCTCGAGGAATAATTTAAATTGTCAAGACAGATATCTGTGTTTTTTTAATCTGCTGACGTAGAATCAAAGCACTGGTATCACTTCCAAGAGCGTATGTCAGACTGAATCCACAATGCATGACTAATTCTCCCTATGTCCTGCGCAAAGATTCAAAATCTCATAGTTTGATTGTTTCGGTAAAGTACACTCAAAGATCATTTAACTTTACGAAGTTTATTCTCCATGGCTAATACGAGAAAGTTTCCGATAAAAATTTGCACTAGGATATCTTTAAGACCAAATTCTTTCATTAGCTTGTTGATTAGCTTTAACATGGTTATCTTTAATTGGTGGAAAAATATTCATCAATATAACCATTTTTTTTACTCAGAAATACATCTCTGAAATAAATAAAGCATTTTATCTTCATCTGTAATATGAGGATAACTCACAATTTGCAATCATGGCCCAAAATTGAGAAAATCTTTCGGTGCCTCACTAAATTTTCTGAGTCTAAATTTCCGAATCGTATTATTGAAATCATAATTTAATTCGGGGGTATATTTTCTTTTTCTTTGATGATATGTTCCAATTATGTCAAACTTTTTTAATTTACCTTTTCATTCTTTTGTAAAGTCGTCATCTTCCTACTCCTTACAGGAGTAGTACTGTATTAAATTTCCTCCTGGACAATATCCAGTCCTTGGAATTTATCCATCAGCTCTCCTTGAAAAAGATATATATTCGCAATCAAATTGTTTTTATTCATTAACTTTTTTCTGAAGCAGCGCAAACAATCATAAAACTTGTTCCTGGTCACCTTAGCTATATTTTCTGATCATCTATTGTCAAATTTTATAATACGCCATAAAATATATGCTGTAAGCAGGCTTCAGATATAAAGGCTTTTATCAATCCATTTATTATAAACAGAGTCCAGTGGCATAGAGCAATCACTAAAATTCCAAATAATACTGACAGTGAGAACGGCGAAAGAGTTAATGAAAATAACAATCGATCCTGTACAAGTCGGTATTTGCCAAAAATAATATTTTAATGTTAGTACTTCACAACAATACAAACAAACAACAATAACCACAACAAACAAACAACGATCGATCCTGTATAAGTCGATATTTGCCAAAAATAATATTCTAATGTTAGCAATTCACAACAATACAAACAAACAACAATAAACACAACAAACAAACAACGATCGATCCTGTATAAGTCGGTATTTGCCAAAAACAATATTTTAATGTTAATACTTCACAATAATGCAAACAAATAACAAACACTTCACAACAATACAAATAATAATTGCAAAGCGCAGCATAAAATATTTTTTAATAAGAGGTTAAAGTTAAGTTTTTCCTTTAGCACCAGTATAAACTTTTTGATCTGTAGAAGGAGAGCCCTAATGACATGGCGAATGATGAAAACTTTGGATGAATCACAGATGTAATTTTGGACCTAAACTTCGTCGTCCGTAACACGTCTATCGCGTTTTAGTGAAACTTCTACTAAGTAGCCGTAACGTGCTTTAAGCGTTCATCTGCATTTTAAAACTTTTAAACGTTTTAAAAGCTTTGAACGCTTTGTAAATAGAGTGAGTTGAGGAAATAATTTGAGTTTTTATTTTTGTTTGTTCTAATGTGGCAAAAAACGGAGAAAAACCCGAAAATTTGCTGATGGTGAGGTTGGCAAAAGAGTGAATGAAAATAACAATGCATCCTGTATAAGTGGGTAATTGCCAAAATAATATTTTAATGTTAGCACTTCACAACAATACAATCGTACAAATAATAACTGCCAAGCGTAGCATAAATTATTTTTAAACAAGAGGTTAAAGTTAAGTTTTTCCTTTAGCGCCCGTATAAATTTTTTGAGCTGTAGATGGAGAGCCCTAATGGCATGGTGAATGATGAAAACTTAGGATGAATTACAGCTGTAATTTTGAAACTTAACTTCGTCGTCCGTAACACCGTCTATCGCGTTCCAGTGAAACTTCTACGAAGTAATCGTAATGTGCTTTAAGCGTTCATCTACATATAGAAACTTTTAAACGTTTTAAAAGCTTTGAATGGTTTATAAATAGAATGAGTTGAGGAAATAATTTGAGTTTTTATTTTTGTTTGTTCTAATGTGACAAAAAAGAGGAAAAACCGAAAATTTTGCTGACAGTGAGGACGGCGAAAGAGTTAATGAAAATAACAATCGATCCTGTATAAGTTGGTATTTGTTAAAAATACTTTTTAACAAATTTTAACAGTTTTAAAGCCTTTTTTTGAGATGCTGGTTTAAGAGAGGGTAATTATTTTGGTCTTATAAAGGAAACATTAAAGGAACACACGCGTTTTAGACGGATCCTAGTTTTTAATCGTTACAAAAAAACATTCCATCCTATAGCTGCATAAAGAAAAAAAACCCCGAAAAAATCAATAAAGAATAATGACATCTTATTTTTTATGAAAATCTGAATACAGACGATAAATCTGAACCGAAGCGCATACAAAAACAGTTCATAGGAATCAATAATGCACAGGTAGTAAAACAGCCGCAATAACACATAACCTTAGAGAGGATATGAACTACTGATTTATTGTACTACTGATTATATTTCAAATGACAAAACGAAGATTCTAGAGCAAACATTGGGCGTTAAGTTTTAATGGTGATTTCGGCAAAATTCTAGATTATTTTGGATCCTTTATTTCTGATTTGGCGACTGTTCCAAAGCCGCCAAGCTACAAAAAGATCGTTCTGTTTATTGCCAAGGCCGGGAATGATTGACTCAGCATCTATTTATCAACCGTTAGAGTTGTTCGTGAAATTTGAACCCTTATCATGATATCATTAATCCGAGAGGCAATATTATAGACTCATAATACTAAGTTATAGTGGCAGTTTGAACTAATTCTTTTTCCAACACGTATCAAAATCAACGTATTTAACAGGCGGTAAACTCCTTATTGAATTTGGCACAAAATGTGACAAGTGTAGATTTTCAATATGTGGACAGAATTTTTCTCTCTTTTTTTTGTAGTTACCTTGTTAACTTATATTTAAAGTCGGACAGACATACATTGAATGGATTTTGTACAAAATTTGATATAAATCTGCAAATTAGATGCAAAGATCGTATACTAAATTTCACCCGTATAGATTATAGCGCATTTGAATGATCTTTGACATAGACGGAGAAAAAGACGGATGTTTTCCAAAAATAGGTTTTTCGAATTCAGGGTGGAACAATAAAAGAAGATTAGTCAAAATTTCGGGTTCAATTTTTTTGATTATTACAATACTTCAGCAATAATACGTTTACGAGAAAGTAAAAAGAAAAATATTATGTTAAATTTAATAAAATGTTATCTTAAAATGGTTTTCGTATATACTATCTTTGTATATGATTATCGATTTTTTTATCTCTGTTTTTCTGGAGTACAATTTCCTATTCAAAATCCTTCCGTACATTACTTGAGCTTCACCTGATAAGCATTTTGAAAATTTAAAATGAGAATAATAGAGTTAAAAATTAGAAAAAGAAAAAGCCCGTGGAGGACAAAATCTTATTTAAATTTTAAGCAAATGAATTATCTACATTTTAAAATATCCATCTTTCTTTAGAATTTGAGCAAATTTACATTTGCGTTCTCTATATACATTATATAGTTTTATAATACATTATATAGTTTTACGAATTTAAATATAAAAGAAATATTTATGATTTTAATATCTTAAAACAGCAACTTCTTATGCTGCATTTATTTCTAAAATAGTATATGCTGACAGAATTATTGGTATTTTACCGCTAATTTGTTTCCCATTTTTACTGTTGTTTAACATGTAAAAAACTAGAAGTAAGCCAAATATGAAAGTTACGAGAAGCATAATCAATATAAAGGCCGAAATCACAAGAACAGTGGTTTCGGCAAACTGAAATTTTTAGGAGTGGATTTTTATAAAAAATTAAAAATATTTCAAGAATGTTTTTGTCTTTTTTTCTATCAAAGTTTCTACACTTATAAAATATTTCTTCTTGGAATTTTAGCCATTTATGTAATTTTAATTTAACTGCAAATTTTATATCTCAAATAATTTTCATTTTTTAAAATTAGTTATTTTAAAAAAGTTTTTTTTCTTCGAATCTTTGTTAATAGCTTAATCTTTAAGTGTAAGCAGTATGAGTATATAATTTGTCTTTGTCTATAATATGTTAATGTGATAGATAGCACTTGGTTTTTAATATCTCTCGATTTAAAATTTTTATGCAATTAAATAATTCTAAATTGTTTGCTGAATCCATGATGTAATTCCGTTTATAGTTAAGTGGATGGTGAATTTTGAAGTTAGAATGAAATGATCTAATTAAAACCCGTCTCCATAATAAATATTTGCATTTAAATGAAATAAAAATAAATCATGAAATGTGGAATTAAATTGATAGTGTAATCAATTTCCTGAGCTCTAATTAATAATTATCAGTATCGGTATTTAATAAGTTACTTTCGTTTCTACTGCCATTATTCTTAATCATGGCTTGTAATCTAAGTTTTTATCACTTGAACTAACTTAGAGCCTTCCTTTTCATCTGCATTTTTTTCTTTATCGTTTTTAAGCAGGATTTTATTTACTTCTAATTCAGCTGTGATTTTCTTTTCTTTTCTTTTCTCTTCAATTTTCTTTTAATTTTCCCATTTAATTCTTACTTAAATCATAACATTCAACTGTTATTTAAATTGTAACATTTAATTATTGATTAAATAATTTAATTTAATTATTTATTCACCATAATTAATTGAATAATAAATTACCTTTTAATTGTTAATTAAATAATTATCTCGTAAATTTATCCTAATATGCATTTTTTAACATTGTATCCTTTATTATTATAATTATCATTGCTAATTTTTTTATTGAGCGTTTAGAAATCCCCATGCACCACTAAGTATCACATGGAGCTTACAGAAGTAGAAAACACATTACAAAAAGGTATCACATACAGAACAGCTACTCGCGTATCACATTCGCTTGCAAAGCCTCTTTTTACAGGAAGCACATTCACGCACCTCACGAATAATACTTAGAAGAACAACCATGCCCGAACCTGGATCCGAACCCAGGACGCCCAGATCACGAGGAATACTGGTCACTACTGTGCCAGGAAGCCGGCTATCATTGGTAATAAAGTGCAATTCTATAATTTACTCTGGTAAATCTTTTTTCCTTCTTCATCAATATATACTATTTTAACTCTTTGCACTCGAAAAAGTAATTCGATGCATAACTATTCAATATACAAGGGCTTGTTTATTGCTCCATTGTGTGTGTGTGTGTTTAAAATCGAATTTCTCCGTCTTTTTACCATTCTGTAAGTATTTTCAATACTCAAAATTAAAAAATAATAATAAAAGAAAACGTCAAAATAATGCACCATCTTGAATGGTGCCCAAGAGTCACCATCGAGAGCTAAGGGTTAAAATCACTCTAAAATAAGACCCAGACGAACACCACACAAACAATTATATTTCGAAGCCAATGATTCTCATTTTTACTCAAGATCGATTTCTTTTCAATTTAACAAAATTTTTGTTTTTCTTCAAGACTTTTTTTTAAATCTTAAAGCGTGTCTGGGGTTGCTCGTATATTTTATAACCATTTAAAAAATAATAGCTTTAAAGTTTGCATATATTGTAGATTATATTTACAAATATACTATCAAACTTTTACAGGATCCATCTTATATCTTTTACTTAATCAATCAGATATTTTTACGTAATTGGTCACGAATTTTAAATACAAAAAAAAGTAAAATTCTAAATTGTTTGTCTCGGATTCAAAGCATATTTGAATTCCCCGTTTGTCTTTACAATTATATGTTCATTGAATTCAGAAGTTATAGCTATATATAAAAACTCATAACTCGGGCGGTTTTTGTCGCAAAAAAGGGATTAAAAATAAAATATTTTTTTAAAAAATATTTTATTAAATACGACAAATAGGACACGAAACAAATATACAAGTATGGATTTAGTACCTTTTTCGGAAGAATAATTGTTTATTTAAAAGTTATAATTTATGAGCACAAAATGCATAACATTTTTACATTGTCTTCACAACGTTATCCGATATTTAAAACATTGAACGGAAGTTTTCCGATAATTCTGAAAAACAAATTTCATTTGATCTACTAGCCAAGTATACACCGCTTTCTTTATCAGATGATCTGAAACCAATCGATAGAATGTTCAACCTTTTTTTTAAATGGATCAGAAACATGTCAATTATTCCCTTTCTAGTGATAGTTTTAAAAAGTCCAGTTTTGCTAGTATAAAAATCCAGTGACTACCCGGAAATTCAGCCTTAAATGCGTTTCACTATTTTTGGGAACATCAAGCCAAAGATTTCATGAAATTCCAGCCTGTTATTCCTTATTCATGAATCTACAACTAATATGCATATTGTCTTCACTTCATCAATACTCTTCGGTTAGTCAGAATAATCAAAGCATGGATGTAACTAGAAGCCCTTTTTTCTCTTCGTCCTTAAAGCATATGTGGTCACTTTTCGAACAATTCAGTTTGTTAGTAAATGCTTCGCTTTAGTAAAAGACTAAAGACATACTTTATTGAAAATCTATTACGGGTTTCATCTCTTTGTGCAACTCTAGATTGGTCCATGTTGGCCTGGTGGTAAAGTCTCGGCTTCAGAACCGGAAGGTTTCAGATTCGACTTGATATTCCACCAAAGAACCATCGTGTAAGCGAGTCTGGTCACTTTAAATACGCGCGAGCCAAACTTATGTGGTATGGATAAGGGTTGCCACTCAGGTGTCGTTCTCGTCATCTGACCGTGGTTCAAAATTATGCGGTCCCAAAATAGCCTTAATGTTGCTTTAAAATGGGACATTAATAAAATTGGACTAAACTAAACTAATCCAGACCTTAGATAACAGATTGCGGAACTTTGTCCTTCGGAGCAAGCGAAGACTGCTGCAGTCCCGTTAATTTTGCAATAAAACAACTCAAACATTATAGAACTGGAACCTTTCATAATCGAAATAAATGGTACTATTTTGCTGAAGGGAAGTCCATAAAACCTTACAGTTAGCCTACAGATTTTGAGCCAACCCCTCAAAGAAAGTTCGATTAATCGGCCTGTTTTAAGGAATTGGTTATAATAAAGGCAGCAGAAAGCCAGAACAAATCTTGATGATACTGATTCGTTCAGTGGTCGAGGTTTGGTCATCTGTACGCAAAAAGTCAGCTCTGATACAAATGGAACAGAACTGAACACTTTATGACTTATCCTAGAATAATACTTTATTTTGTATAAAATTTTTATTTTTGACTGGAAGAATTTGCCAATCTTTGATGGCTAAGAAATCAGTTATTAGACTACGATTACTGGTATTAATGCCTTGTATATTTTCATAGAATTTTTTAAATCTAAATAAATTATTTACAAACTCAGGAAGAATAGAGTTTAAGTTGACTTAAATAAGAATAAAAATAGGTTCAAATTTTATACAAGAAGAGTCATCTTTAATAGGATTATCTAATAAAGGTACTAAACTGATCTACTTAAGTTCTTACATACGTCACATGTAATAACTGATTGAAACGGTGACTGTTGGTAGCTATAAATTTTCTGCATAACTCTGAGTAATTTTATTGAACTGAATTACAGTTGATTAGGTCTAAGCTTCTTGTTTTAAAATTCTGAATCATTAAAACGTCTAGATAATATCTGAAACCGATGCAAGATAAAACTGCAGCTGCTGTGGTATAAAAGTAATGTTCATGTGTGAGCTACATTATTTGACAACGAAGCAAATTACTATATCAATTTACAAAATTACTTTGAATTGCTTCAAAATCTGACATTAATATAGATTAAGTTAATATTTCATAAGAAATCAGAAATGGCCTTCCGGATTCGATTTTAAATACTCCCTTGTAAAGATATTATCTTCCTTCTACTTTAAAAAAACACGAATTTTAGTCGACTGTGAATTTGATAAGGGTTAAGACACTTATTCTCTACCGGCGTCTTGTCTCAGAGGTAGCGCGTCTTCCTGGTGATCTGAGCTTCCTGGGTTCGAATCCCTGTTCGGGCATGGTAGTTTTTTTGTGTACTATCTGTAAAAAGCCTCTACGAAAGCGAATGTCATGAGTGTCCTAAGTCGTACTCTTAGCCCTGCTTCGCACTACTTCAAAACCAAGAGATGCCCAATCGGTTTAAAATCGCAGACGGGCGTCATCTCGTTTGTCCATGACAAGTGCCATTAGTAACTACTACAACATTTAATTTCCACTTGAACATTTTCTGCTTCGTAATATACCAAAAAACCTGAATATAAATTATCTGGCATTTTTAAAATTTTTTTTGGGCCGAACGAAATCAAAATTTGACACAGAAATGCAATTTTAAATTAAAAGATCACGCGCTAAATTCACGTATCTAATCATTTGTGTTTTTGAATCAACGAGTTTAGATTCACTAAGAATGCAAAGTACTCAAAAGTGTTCATTCCCTTGATATATTCGGTTGGAAATTTGTTTTGGGTCTATATTTTATCTGCTAAAATTGTTTGCCAATCTTAATCCATTTATTCTTTTTACATTTTGGGGTTATCGAGTTCTTTATATTACCTGCAAATGAATTTCATATTAAATTTAATATAAATTTAAAAATTAATGTAAATACTACATATAAAATTTAATCCATTAAGATAAAAAAATGTTCTATTGTTTCTTTGTTTATAAAAGGGCATAATTCCAAATATAGGTTTTTCGGGTTCAAGAAGGTTTGAAATTTGGACATTCGTCAAAATCTCAAGTACGAACCTTTTTAATGATAAAAATAATTTCCTTTGGAGTACTTCGTATACGAAAAAATAAATATCACAAGCTTTCATATGCAAACTTTTTTTTCTCCATTTTTTTAGGTTTAAGAATTGTCAAATCAGTAAATCAGATATTCAGTACTCAGGGAAATCAATAATCAAGGATAATATTAAATCTTCTTGTTTTCGCTGCAAATTATAATTCTTTCAAGGATAAAAACGTGAAATCAAATTGAATAACAGGAATAATAAAAGTTTAAGTTACATTCAAAATAAAGAAAGAAGCAATTTTCATTGAAACAATCTTCCAAAGTCAGTTATTTATTGTTGTCAGATAAAAGCGATTTTTAAAAAATAAAAATAATTTTTCTGTTTTTTTTTAAATATAATTTCTACACATTTTCAAATCTTGAAAATCTCACAGTTTTATGATTATTTATAATATATTTTGTGAAAATTATTCAAAACTCATATTCGTGGTATTTAAAATAATCTCAGTATAGAATATTATATTAAAACATAGTAGATTGTTATTTAAGTTATTTTATACAGAAAGAGATGTTTAAGTTATTTAATATAGAAATAGTTAATTAAATTATTTTATGCAAAAAGAAAGAAAATTATTGCTTTTATTTTACCTTATGTACCAAAAAATCTTATTGTTCCTCATGCAATTCGTCATAATTCGCAATACATATGTAATTAGTTGCGAAATGAAAAAAAAACACCAGTTAGGCCCTTTTTTAATAATTTATCAATGTAATTTCTAGTTTTAATAGCGCCAATATAGTTGTATAAACATTTCTAACTCAATTAAAACATTAGTTACTTATTTTAGAATTTTTAAAAAAATTAACAAGCAGAAATCGATGTTTATTTTAATGTAAATAGTTATAGAAGAAAATAAAGAAAGTTTCATTTATAATCAGTTTAATTAAAGTGAAATTCGTTTTATTTATTTATTTTTAACGTGCATATTAGAAGAAAACTAAATAAATTTTGGAAAAAACTACCCATAATTATATGTTCCTTAATTACCATGGAATCATTTATTTACTACAATAAATTGTAAGAAAATAATAAAGTAAATTATTGTTTTATGGTCATGGTAAGTGGAATATTAGATAACCAATAGAAACTACAATTAACTTTCAAAATTAATACTATTATATCAATTAGCAACTGATTTATTTTTTATTCCTTTAGTATTAATTTTAATAATTCGACTAAATACATATAATGGTCCTAATATTTTATCATTTATAAAATCTCCATTTTTATTTACTTTCCAATTAGGCTAGTAACATTTTCTTAACTGACCTGCCTGAACAATCCCTATCAACCCGACGGCCTTAGGCATTTCTGCCTAGACCTTGTTCAACTTGGAAATCCGCTACTTCGTGTGTTACGTAAAATGCCTGCAGTACCGAAAAGGGACAATCAAGGTATCGATTACAACATCTTTTGGCGAAATCCGCGGGAAATGTGCTAATCGACCGCGCGGTACTGTTTAATGGAAATAAATTAAAAGATGAGCTGCGTTTTGAGTTATTAAACAACTTTTTACTTTTCCAAACTCGTACGGATCAAGACGAGTTCCTGACATACTTGTGGTCAATCGGTGTCCATGTCTGATTGGCCGATCAACCTGTTTCGTCAGGCGATCAAGTGGCGATTTCGGATATAAAATGGAGATCCGATGGAATTTTCCAGCATCATCTTCACGCATCTTCCTCCCCGGGCAACAGGTGAGAAACAACTCTCTCTCTCTCTCCCTCTCTCTTTTAGGGTTGCGTGTAAACTTTGGATATTCACTCTCTCTCTCTCTCTCTCTATTGATCTTCTTTGATCGTGTGTCAGTAACTTATTTTCGTTTTCTTCTTCTGTATATGTCTCTTATTTTCCTTTCGATTTAATTGAAATTTGTCGGCTCTCAAAGTTATAGTCAATTTTTATCGAAAAAAAAAACCATTATAAAAGATAATTTAATTCTTTTATAGCCATTTAGAAAGAATATTTTTGGACTTTTTTGTCTTAAGAAGTTTTCTGTTCTGTTCTATATATCAATAAGCAGCAAATTTGTTCGTATTAAACTCTCAGTATATTTTTGATAATAGTAATAGTAATATCTCATGGGCAATATTTTCATGATTTTTTTATAATTACTCAAATTTAAAAGAAAAGGCTTCAATATGTGATCACAGTATGTCTCTTAGTTTCCTTTCGCTTTAATTAAAATTTGTTGGCTCTCAAAGTTATAGTCAACTTTTATCGAGAAAAAAAACGTTGTAAAAGATAATTTAATTCCTTTATACCCATTTAGAAAGATAATGAAAACTTAGAACATTTTTGACTTTTTTTGTCTATATATCAATATGTGGCAAATTTTTCTTGTTGAACTGTCATAACAATTTTTATTTTGAGGTAAATCTATGTAATATCTCATGGACAATATTTTCTTTAAATTTTTTACAATTACTAAAGTTTACAAGAAAAGGCTTCAATATGTAATCACAGTATATGTCTCTTAGTTTCCTTTCGCTTTAATTGAAATTTGTTGGCTCTCAAAGTTATATTCAATTTTTATCGAGAAAAAAAAACGTTGTAAAAGATAATTTAATTCCTTTATAGGCATATAGAAAGATAATGAAAACTTAGAACTTTTTTTTACTTTTTTGTGTTAAAAAGTTTTTCTTTTCTATATATCAATAAGCGGCAAATTTTTTCTTATAAAATTGCCAGTGTATTTTTGATTTCGGGATAAATCTATGTAATATCTCATAGGCAATATTTTCTTTAAATTTCTTATAATTACTGAAATAAAAAAAACGTTGTAAAAGATAATTTAATTTTTTTGGCCATTTAGATAAATAATGAACACTTAGAATATTTTTTGACTTTTTTGTCTTAAAAAGTTTTTCTGTTCTATATATCAATGTGCGACAAATTTGTTCTTATTAGAATGTGAGTATATTTTTTATTTCGCGGTAAATCTATGCAATATCTCAGGAGCAATATTTTCATGAAAAATTTATAATTACTGAAATCTACTAAAAAAGGCTTCAATGTGTGATCGCAGTCAATCTATAGATTAGTCAGGGTAATTTGTTCAATATGGCATCTATGATAAAGAATTATGAAAGGAGTGATCTCGGGGGTACTTTTCCATTATCCAGGCGCCAGCGAAAAATCGCCAAGGAAATTATACTGATGTAGGTAAGTAGTTGAGGTTTTCTGGCATAAAAGCCAAATTTAGCTATACTGCGCCAAGCATATGGTATTTAAGTAAAACTTGAAATTAAAATGTAATTGAATTTTAAAGTTTCTACAATTTATATAAAAACATGGATGCAAAAATTTTAAAAACAGATAAGAGCATAAGTAGAAAATTATAAGGAATTATACATTATTTGGAGATTTTTCGCAGGCGCCTTCTAATGAAAATGTACCATCTCGATGAATATAGCTTATGATAATAGAGCTTTTTGAGTAAAAAGGAATAAGAACTATCGATTTCAATTAGTTTGCGGATGTGCTTTTGTGAAGAATAACTTAATTTAATTACAATGGTAAAGAAATATGTAATTATTGTGGTTTATCCTAATGGAGAGTTTTTGAGAAATAGAAATGATAACTGTTAGTTTCAATAGCTTAGTTTAATAATAAGATAAAGAAATATATAATTAGGGAAATCGATGCTTATAGCTTTTACTAATAGAGTTTTTTTGGGCAATTGAAATGATTATTTCTCATTTCAATAAATTTATTTATTTGCAGATACAAATGTGTAGTAAATGGTTTCGATGCGTGTAACTTATCCTAATGCAAATTTTTGAGCAATAGCGATTTTAGTTGTTATTATTCAATTAATTTTTTTGATGCAGTGTAAACTTATTCATATTGCAATTTTATAGCACCAATAGTAAATAGAATATTAATAGAGCTATATTTTGATATTTTCTTACTAATTTATACCCCAAATAAATATTTAGTTTGAAAAATGATTTTGTTCGAAAATGATGAATGTGGATAGAATATTTAATCAGTATCTAAAATATTTGTTTATTCCCTAAAAATGCTAGAAATTTTGTGATGCTGTTGCTAGTTATTGTAATTAAAAAAATAATTATTTAAAAAAATTTAAGTGCTTTTTTGGAAGAATTGTTTGAACAATCTGTAATGAAGTACAGTAGTTAAAGCAATTCAAAGTATAGTTAAAACTAATTTTCTAACTATTATTTACAGGTTCAAGAAAATAGTTCACCTTCAAGATGAAGCTGTCTGTTGTATTAGTTTGTAAGTTTAAATTTGAAATTTTATGAAAAAAATAGAACAAAATGTGTACAATTATCATATAAATAAACTATAATTTATAGCAAATAATTATACGTTTGATATAAAATTCTAGGTATCTAAAAGAGTTTTTTTGATGTTTTAAATAAAAATATATCATTTGGAAAAACTAAAAAGTACAGATTAATAATTCTTAATTATTTATTAGCATGAAATAACTTATATAATTACTGTTTGTTCAAAGAATCTTACTTTTTGCAATTCTAGGGTTATTGAGTTGTTTTGATATTATATTGGAATATACAATATTGAAATAGATATCTACTTTGAATTTATATTTAAAGAATTGCTTTATTTTTATTTTCATTGTTTTGCCTATTTAATTAATATAAGTTGAGATAAAATTAGATAATTGTGGAACAAAACAATTTCATTCTAAACGTAGTTTTATAGCATAATCGTTTCAGTAACTGTTTTGCATACAAAAATAAATTTTTGAAATGAGACTTAAAATTATTTTAAATGGAAGTAAATATTATTTTGTTTATTTATTACACAAATTTTTCCGTGAATTACGCTAAAAAATTTCTAAAAGAACATTTTTATATTTCTTAAAGGACTTTCACATATGAAAGAGAAATTCAGTAAAGAAACTAATAAGAATTATATGTTTCTTTCAAAACTTGCATTGATTATCCCAAAACAATTTGTTTAAATAATGTTATAAATTATTAAATTGACGGTCTTTTTTAAAAATCTTTCAGCAATTTAACTGAAAAGAAAGATCAAGTAAGGATAATAATACTAACAAGCTGTTCTGTTTAATAAGAATAATTGTTTTATGTGTATTTTTACAAAAACATGTAAACGTTTTGGAGAATTCTTAATAAGAGTTATCTCGATTTAATGCCATTTCTTTTTATTTTCAGTTTTGTCCGGGATAGTTCTTGCACTAGCTGCATCTAGAGTGAGTATAATGTACACAGCATTTTCTTTAAAAAAATTTCAATAATAATTCCATAAAAATAAACTCTTCTTTGCTAAATTGCTAAAAAAACTGTTATTTATTTATTTTAAGAATAAATACAAATTTATGATTATAAATATTCCATTGTAATCTATTATTCTAATTTAATTGTAAACCAAAGAATAGGTTTCAATATCATATATATCAATCAATATATCAATACCAATATCAATAGGTTCAATATCATATATAAGTAAATCTGGCATTTATTTATGTTTGATTTGTTGTCCTTTTGGGGTTTGGGATTTGAGTCAAATATAATAATTAATAATTAAAACACTTCAAATATAATAATTAATTTTCTTTTCACAGATAAATGATGATTTCCTGATTTTTATTTGCAAATTCGAGTATATTTTTTGATATTTTCCATTAAAATTAATTGCAGAAAACTTCCGCAGATCATAGCATAAGGCTTAACTACAATCAATTTACTACTCACATAAAATTTCATAAAAGAGTTCAATATATTTTGACAGAAATAACCGAGATTAGAATAGCATTTAATGAAAAAAGTTTGGCTTTTCTTACAAATTAATCACATCATTTGCTTGATTTTTTACCAAAACTAATGTTAGTGTAGTTATTTTTAAACTACAAAATTTCAAATTGAAAGGTTTGAGTTTTATTAATAACTATAAATAATGTTTAAAAGAAATTTGATTAAAAGTGCAACTGTGCACCATTGGAATCCAATAAATTGCATAAATAATTATTTATTTTTATTTCTTGACAGTCCAGACGTGCCGCATATGAACTTCCTGATGGAGCAGAACTCATCGTTGGAACTGTGAGAACTTCCTTTGCCTGCAGCAACGATGGATACTATGCTGACATCGAAAACAACTGCCAAATCTTCCACGTCTGCCACACCGCGGTCCATGCTGACGGCAAGACCGAAATGCAACAGTGGTCTTTCCTGTGCGGCAACCAGACCGTCTTCAACCAGTTCTCATTCACTTGCTCCAGCTACGAAGATGCAATTCCCTGCGGAAGCTCTGGAGATTTCTTCTATTTGAATGCCAATCTGATTGCTGGACCCGATGTTCCTTTCCACAAGGAAGATGACGTTGCCCGAGCAAATGCAGTTACTCCAGGAAGACCAGCCCAAGGTCAGCCACCTGTAGCTCGTCCCCCAACAGGAGCAAGACCGCCACCCCGAGGATAAACGAAATTTCAAATAAGGTTTCTTTAAAGAGCTATTTCGGTATGTTAATCTTAAATTCGTAATTATTTTCGGTTTTGGTTGAGTTTTTAAGATCCTCTCAGAAGATTAAAAAAAATTATTCCATCTTATGGTTTTTCTTTTGCCATAAATGAAGCTATAAAAAATTTTCCACCGAGTTAAAAGACATTAAAATGAAGCTTTTAATTTTGGTCCACATGTCTGCTTCATATTATGAATTAATGCAGTTTTAAATTTATAATTAGTTTTAAGAAATTCATACTTCAACTGTTAGTTGAATCTACAATACTATAGCATCACAAAAAGTATAATCTATGCAGCTAAAATATCAAATCTAGTTGTTGAAGTAGAAAATATTCAATAGGATATGATCCATTTTTTTCTAACTCTTACCTCTCCAGAATTAAATGTCCAGATTAAATGAGTTTTTAATTTATAAATTGGGAATTCTAAGCATTAGATCACATCTTTCCATTCCTTATTAAAGTCAGTAATCAAGGAAAACATTTGATAAAGGGAATTTATTATAATTGAAATCACCTTGATAATAGTAAGAAATCTACTAAATATTCTAAGACAGAATAACAAAAATGTTTTCTGATCAATACCTTTCTATTAATGGCATAATTAATTATATAATTAAAATTCTGAATCTTTATTTATTTATTTATATTTTTTTCGCTTTTATTGTTCCATTATATGCCTTTTATATTTAGGGATAATTATTTAATATTTATAACCTTGAGTCATTTTAAAATTTTATCTCAATCTACAAAAGAGGTAGAAACCGGCACATTTAATTTTTCTCAATAGGGGGGATATGAACATTCTGCCTTCAAATGAAACTTAAAAAGAGGAATTTTAATTAATCATAATGTCTTAACCCCAATTCAAGTGCAATTAAATCATAATGTTATTTTAGCAGTAAAATTGACATTAAGATTCAATATATTTTGATAATTTTGAATACTTTTGAAATGCAAACATATTTATATATTCCCGGCCAATATATATATTAATAAATAATGTGTATATTCTACAAAATAGAAATGAAAAATCTGAATCAGAAATCTTAATTTCATCTTTAGAACTTTTTGGTAACAGTCGTGTAATTGTTGTAATTCTTAAATGAGAATGATTCTGAATTTTCATACCTACATTATTTGCAATGTCTAGCTATGCTTTAATTTTAAATTAATGTTATAATTTTAAGCGGAATATTTTTTCAATTAAATGGATATATATTATACATAAAACGAATTTCTTAAAATTATTAATTGCATTTGTTTCCAATTTTTATTTTAATAACGATAGTGTTTTTAATACAGATTCAATATGGCCCTGGCTACAATGAAAATGGTTTTCTTCCATCTTTCTGATCTCAGTGAGACATCTGCTTCGCACTTGCAGTGTTTGTCTTAAGGTTGCTTGGGGGTTGACGGAGGCTTTGTGTATGGACAACGTAAAAAACGCTGAATTGTTCGTTTGCAGTTGTTTGTAAATATTAGCTTGTACATTATGTATAAAATTGTTTTGTTTTGTTAATAAAAACAGCATTTCAAAGAAGTTTTGGTTTTTCTTTAGTGTTTTTTATTAATTTCTTTTAATTAGAATTTTCTTTCCTTTTTAAATAGTTTTTGAAATAAATGCTTTCAAGTTAATAAAGTTTCAAATTTGTAAAAAGTATTAAAAATCATCCACAAAACCAAAATATACCAATTAATTGACAATTTTAAAAAAATGCAAAAAATCTCTTTTTAGCTAAAAATAGTATAGAGCAAAAATTCTTTAGTTTGGAGGCTTATCAAACTATTTGCTAAAAATTTTGGAGATACGTTAAGAAGTATTTTACTTATCTGCTAATATTTAAAAAATAATAATTTTTATTTCTATAGACTATTGAAAAATTTAGTTTTCGAACTGGTACATAACGTGGCATTTCCTCTTTTTTTCCTATTTTAAAACATTGACGTAACTATTAAATGTTTCTAAAGGAATAGATTACTTACTTTCTTTCTCAGTAATTGTAAAAAATATTAAAGAAATATAATATCGAATTTAAATAAAAATTAAGAATTAGATTTTAATTTAGGAAATTTTCATAAGAAAATTTCAGCAAAGAATAGAATAATAGGGAATATTTTTTTTAATGAAAAAAGTATTAAAAATATATACATACAAATATAAAGATCAATACAACTTCCCTAATAGATGGACTTAAAAACAAATTTCAAGTGGTTTCATAAAGAACTACTCAAATGTTAAGAAAATTAAATGAAAAAGAATAATATTGTTAAAAAAAATCAATTTTTCGACGTAGTTACCTATTTTAAATACAAAATATAAAAATTTGAATCAGTTCCAAAAATGTAATAAATAAATTAATCAATCAAATTAATTTAGAAATTAATTAAAAATTAATTAAAATTTAATTAAAAATCTAATTTTTAGTTAAAAAATTAATTAACATTTAATTAGGATTCATATATCCATAGATTAACCTGGATAATTAAATATTTCGACGTGATAACTAACCGGGTATTAATTTTACCAAGAATAATAAAAATGTTTGACTCTGAATCAAGGCAATAGGAATAAAAAAACTCTTAGATGATCGGCTGAAAGGAATTAACAAATCTCTGTATTATTGTTGTCTTTATTTGCTTACTCTTTTTGAAAATAATTTTTTAAATCTTACTTTATTTTAATTTTTTAACTACTATTAACATATAAGAAATATATATTAAATACTAAATAAAACTGCTATTAATATATAAACTTATGTATTAAATATTATTAATATAAATTTTTAATATATAATTATTATTATTGTAAAGTATATAATATTTTTCTTTCATATTTTGCACTACAGTCAATAGTCATTATTGTTCAGTTTTCTCTCTTGAATTAAATTCCTACAATGTAGAAATTATTTACATTTAATAATATATTTCAATCGTATAGTTTCGTTATTAAATATTTTACATATATTTTATACAATATAAAAGATCATTTTATCTTTAATATTGGGAAAGAGCGTTTTAAAATCTTATCTTCCAAAATCAGTTTTAAATTTAATTACTAAATATACTTACAAATACTGTATCATGGGAATTTCCATAATGTGATGCCTCTATCACGGAAATTCAGTAAACAAGACTTCCTTTCCAGTTTTCCCTAAAAAAAACCTCTAATGGCTGCCTTAAACGTCATTTTTTTGGAAATCGTTTGGTAGTTCGAGTTCCAATGAACTCTAACTATCAATCAATTATCCAAGCGTTGAAAATTTTACTATCAACATAGCTAAAATTATAATTTCAAAACTTAAACTACTCTTTTTAATTATTAAAATTTATTTTTTAGTTTTTGATTTAATTTGTACTCTGCTCTTCTTATGTACGTTATCAAAAAAAGCAACATTTGTAAAATATAAAAAATTGTGAAATTTAAAAATAATTTACGGTTAAGTTTCAAAAACCTGATTATTCTTTCTTTTTTACCTCTTAGTTTGATAGCTTTTGTGAAAATCTGTTTTCTATATGCGATTAAATCTGATATTATATTTTGCTTGTTCCGGTTTTTATTTTTATATCCAGGATTTTAAAATATTGTACGCTATTTTCATCTAGTTAATTTATTATCATTTAAATATTACTCCACTGTTTCTTCTTTAATTTTTCTCCTTTCCGGATCATTTCCTTTACTTTTTGATTTAGAATAGTAAATATTTAATTATAACAACTTATTATTCCTAATATTTTAATTATTCATTTAGAGTTCGTTGAAATAGGTTTTTCCAAAATTATATTCACTACAGAATGTTATTCTGAATTCAATTAATCTTTCTTTACTAGCATATAATATTTTATATTAAATTCGCCATTATTTCAAAATTATTAAGGATTTTACAATGAGTTATATGTTTATGCATCAAAATAAAAATGATTGTTGTGAATTTACTTATATTCATGTCTATTTTTTTAAAAATATCTAAAGAAATAAAGGCAGAAATTTTTGGTAAGAAATTTGACCATGAGATATTTCGAAAACTGAATATTTCTTGAAACTAGTAGCTATTGTCCGCAATGCAGTTTTTTGACCAGCCGCCAAGGAGAGCTAGTTAAAAAGATATTCTCCAAGATTGTTGT
Source organism: Argiope argentata (assembly GCA_026289955.1). Taxonomy (NCBI): domain Eukaryota; kingdom Metazoa; phylum Arthropoda; class Arachnida; order Araneae; family Araneidae; genus Argiope; species Argiope argentata. The sequence continues at coordinate 220,070 of JAOUZG010039927.1, read as the reverse complement.
TGAGATTAGAGATATCCATTGCGATTATTGTTAAGATAATAACGCTCGGTAGATTAAATTTGCTAGTTAAAATCACTAGTTAAACTTGTTTGACAAGATTATTTACTTTTTATGATGTTTAACTTGTAATATGGAATGTATTTTTTTAAATAATGTATTCCATATTTTTTCTTTGAGAAGAATGAAAGCAAAATAATTAATTGATTCGTTGCGGATGCAAATTGAAAAATATAAACACTACAAAAGAAAAGCGAAAGAAAAATTCTTACTACAACATTATTGTACAAAGAAAGCTTTTTTTTTTATTCTTTTCCGCGTTGCTTTTTCACTTTTGATTTAGTCTTCTTTTTGATGCCTATTTATTCTGTTATTCTGTTCATTTGGTTTCATTGGATTTATTAGTGATGTTACTTTATGACTTCTGTGCAGCTAATTGACAACAAATTAGACTGTATTTATTTCAAATATCCTTTCATTAGTAATAAATAATAAATGTATTTTCATATATATAAAATACAAACTCATGTTTGCAAATTGTTGCAAAACTAAGGATTTTTATATGTCAATGTCTATATCAAGCATCATATTTTTTAAAAAAACCGTGAGAACTTTTAAAGATCTTCTAAAAAAGCAGATGTCTAAGTGTGTTCGAAACAATAAACTATTTTTATGCTAGCCATTTATTACCATTATATTCAAAATTTAAATTAAAATGCACTTTTATGTACCTAAACCATGTTAAATACTTGTATAATTCCCATATAATAAAACAAAATTGTCAAATATTCGACTTCAGTCAGTAACAATCATTTTCAATTATTTGTTCGAATCATTAATCTTTCCATCTAATGCAATAATCTGGATCTCAATCGTCGAGGCATTTCTTTAGAAACCTTTAAAGGGCAGTTTTTTTGTTAGCCAGCACCAGTAAAAATGCGCCAAAGAAATTTGGCGGAATTCTACATTACTTTGTGATTTTTCACTGGCATCCGGCTAACAGAAAAGTACCCTTCATAGAAACACATAGATTCCTTGATTAATCCCAGATAGTTCAAGTGAGATGGGATTCATTAATAAAAAAACAAATCTTATAAAATCCATTAGCAGAAATTTTATTTGAGAAATACATACTTTTTTATGAATAAGTTGAGTTAAACATATTTAAGATTAAGCGAACTCTTTAAACATTTTAACGTTAATATATTGTAGAAAGCTACGTAGAAGAAGTATACAAATAAAGGAATGGTCATGAATCAAATTCATCCTCTAAATGGTGGCCTAACTCCCACAGGGGGACGTACTACTACAGGTGGTAAAATAAACTGGGCTGATCTTCTAGGCGTAAGAGAAGCAGCTTTGGCGACATCTTGTTCATTATGGAAAAATACACCAGGTCCCGCTGCAAGGTTTCCATTCAAATAGAAGAAATCACCAGAGCTTCCGCAGGGAAAGGCATCTTCGTAGTTAGAGCAGGTGAACGAGAACTGGTTGAAGACGGTCTGGTTGCCACACATGAAGGACCACTGCTGCATTTGGGCCCTCCCGTCGGCGTGGTAGGCTACATGGCAGACGTGGAAGATCTGACAGTTGTTCTCGATGTCCGCATAGTAACCCTCATTGCTGCAGACGAAGGAAGTTCTCACTGGACCCACGATGAGGTCAACGCCATCAGGGAGTTCGTAGGCAGCTCTTTTGGACTGGGAGTGAAAAGGTCATTAGTTTGTTAGGATTATTCCTGATTGGTTTGAATTATTAAAATGTTAAAAAAATCCAATATCATATTTTTTAGTCAATAAAATATTGTTCAATGAAGAATCGATTAAATGATCATTATTAAACTATGTAGTGGAAACAATGAATTTAAAATAAAAAATAAAGATTGAAATGAAATCTGCTATGCATATTTCAATGTATCATGACAGAATATCATTTCTTGAACGACCCAGCACAATGTGATCGTGCGAGTTAAATTATATTTTTATTCATTTTCATTGTTTCATTGAATGTGTCCATTTAGTACTATAAACGATCCAAAAAACTTTATCTCGCATTGACTGTTTAAAAAAATATATCACATTTCCTATTTATTTCATTTTATATAACCACCTGTTCAAAATGACATTTTTCTAGGTTTTATTTTCTGGAGTCATGAGATCAGTTTTTTTAAAATCAGAGCTTTTGTAAATGGGATAGTATGACGTTATTAAAAGCTGATTTTAAGAGATGCTCGTGCAGATAATAAAACTTTAATTTTTCTACTACGAATTTTTTTAAAATTTTTCACCTTCGTGTAATAAATGACTTTTAAACACAAACGCAAACACAAACACAAACGAAATTCGAATTCTTGTTTATTCCGAACTAAAAATCACTAAGAGCGGTTTACAAAACTTGTTCTGAAATATAGCGTTGAGTTGTTCTTCTTATGCACAGAGAGTTCAGTTGTTACATAGTGTAACAACTTAAGTCTAATGTGAATATCTCATGCATAAGCAATAACTGTTTAAAATCACAACTGAATTATCTTTTACATACGGGTTTTTGTTGACGCCACAAAACCTCATTTCCAAAACAATATCATGTTCTGACGTGATAATTAACTTTATAAATGTCGTATTCAGTGCGGGATCCTGTAAAAATATCATTAGAAAAATCATTCGTCTTCAGTTTAACTTTATATTTGATGCAGCATAGTCATTTAAATGATTCTACAAACATTGAAGCACTACAGAAAAGTAGAGAGTTGAATAAATTCTTTTTAAGATTAAAATGTTACAACTTTTTAAAATACTTTCACAACTTTTTAAGATACTTTTAAATTGTTCCAATTTTTGCTGTAAATGCAGCAAAGTGTAACCAGATTACATCTTTGTAAATATCATTTTTATATTGATTTTGATATTGATATCGATAATTTTAAATCGTTAGAATAAAATAAAAGCTTACGTATATATGAATCATAGCATACAAATTAAAAAAATTAACTTTAAAAAAATCAACAAATATAAATAATTAAAAAATCTATATTTGAATACTAAATGAAAATTTATCGAGTAACTTTTACTTGTATGAAAATGCATTTTGTTATAGTTTAATATAATAACATATATATAATTTGCTGTCCTTATTTGGGTGAAAAATAAACTGTTTAGTAATTTTTTCTTTTAAATATTTTTATCTTAGCTTGAATAAACTGCTTTTCTACAGCATTAATTGTACTGCATTTTTTTTTATCCTTTTGGAAGAAAGAAAGTGTACTCACTCTAGATAAAGATAATGTAAGGACCAGACGAGACAAAACTGAAAATAAAAGACAAGGAACATCAATTTTAGGAATATGGGAAATTAATTGATCAAGAATTATTCAAATGTATATCATTTTAATAAAGGAATGAACGAAACGAAATTTAAATGCCAATATTTTAAGTACATAAACTTAAAATATTGGCATTTAAATTTATTGGCATTTAATTTTATATTCAATAAAAAAATGTTATTATTTTTAATCCATATAATATTTGATAAAGAGTTTCACTACAGCTTTTTAAACTAAAACTCCCACAAATGGGTATTAACAATAATTTTGGAAAATTTTGGCAAAATAGCATATTGACTTTCCAAAGATTAACAAAACACCACACAAATAAATATTCATTAAAAAAATTTACATTATAATAAAAATGCAAAACAAAGGTGAATGTTTTATTTAATTCCTGAAAGAAATTTAAATAAAAAGTTTTTTTTTATTATAACAATATAATTTGGATAAAAATAATATTAGTCTTAACATAATATTAAAATAAATTGTACACCAATATAGAGAGTCAACAAAAATAGACGTTAGATATCAAGAAAGATTATTTTTCTTTTAGTTGGGGGAAATATGAAAGATTAGAATGTATGATTAATGAATCGAGCTAAGCAAAATAACATATAAGAAAGTAATTCTGGAAGAAAAAATTAAAACACTGAAGTTCTCTGGGGTAAGAATATTACATTATAAAAGTTTTTGTGAATCTTGATTTCTTAGATAAAATTATGATTATATTATTTGAATGTATGACAATTTTTGTATTCCTTTTTTAATTACGAGAGAAATAGGAAAATTAAGAAGTGACTTACAAACAAATGCGATGTAGAGTTTCATCTTAAAAAGAAATGGGATCTGAAATCTGTAAAAAAAAAGACATTTTTAATTTATAACGAATATTTCATTTTATATAAATATATTGCATTAATTTTATACTATAAATATTTTTTTTTAAAAATACGCCAAAAATAATTTAAACAATTTAAATCGAGATCAAGCGATGCAAAAGTAGTCAACAATTTGATTTCTTATTGAAATCGATTGATTGTTCAACTGACAACGGATATTAACAGCCAATTTCATTGATTATACCATCCATGAAGCAATCCGAGGGTAAATGAAGCTCGAGAAACAGATTTAGATTAGTATGAGCTCAGTTATTGATGACTGCTCTGTAGAGCGTCAGGGAGGAACACTAGTAAAAGCTTCATGTTTTGATAGTATATGAATTACATTTATTAGTTTTTCGTAGTAGATGGATTACTTACTACCAATATCATAAACATCTCTGTTATTGTTGTAGTTGTTTTGTTGTTACTTAAGGCACTTGTCTTATGGACAAGCGCCCCACTGATACAGGAGCAGATTTAAGCCGAAAGGAGCGTCACTTTTTTTTTTGAAGTAGTCCCAACTAGGGTCAAGAGTATGACTTAGCTACACACTCACAACATTCGCCTGCACAGCCCCTATTTACAGGGGGGAGGGTAGAGTCATCCATCTCACAGAAGAACAATCATGCCCAAACCGGGGCTCAAACCCAGGACTCCCTGAACACGAGGAAGACGCGCTACCTCTGTGCCAGAAAGGTGGCTCAACCTCTCTTAAAATAAAGTAATGTCAAATAAAATGCAGAAGCAAAAGACACGATAATACATAAAAAAATTTATAAACTCTAACATTTCGAAAAAAGTTTTATTAGGCAACCAACTGGTCCAAAAGGAATGTTATTTGAGCTTAGTTAAATTTCTTAAGCAAAATTTCGATGATTCTCCCGAAAAAAGTAATTATAAGTATCAGATTTTCAAAGGCATTTAAGATATGATATTGTAATCTTTTAACAGTTCCATTTCTTGTGCAAATGAACTTTTCTTAATGTATCAAATCCCAAGACATCATAGTACTATAAAAAATACAAGTGTTCAGGCAACCTATTTTTTTAATTGCACATTGCCTTTTTATTGGAATTGTAACTTCATTTTCATTGTTTCGTTATAATCTCTGAACATATTAATAAAATCATTCATTTTCATTCGGAAACAATAGAAGAGAATCACAAGAATAAGAACTTACTGAAATTTTCGGGATTTTATTATAACAATGAAATTTATTGTTGAAAATCATGAAAAAACGTATTTGCCACCATTAAAACAAATACATCGTAATTAAATTATCATTAAAAGTTGTATTTTTATCTTTACTAAGGCGTAAAAACGTCTTTTTTTTCTTTTGACCTTTTCATTCACAAAAAATTCCAAATGTTTGGAATTTTTAATTTTAATTAATTAAAAATATTATTATTATTTCAAATATCACTCCGAGATTCACATTCACATCTGTTAGAGTATATTTGTACCAAATAGAATATCCTTGTACGAAACGGCTTGGCATATCTACTCATTACACACCTCCAAACACTCTAAATTTTTATCTCATTCTCTTTTACGTTTGGTGGAGATTAAAGTTTGCCTTTTGTTTATAATGAACATTGAGATATTTACTTTGAATTACTTCAATTTTAAAAAGCAAGTAAATATCAAAAATGGGAATATTTAAGGATTTACTTATGTTCCTTATGTTGTTCAGTAAAGAAAAAAGGTGCGATAATGTAACTTTACAAAATCCAATAACAATCATATCATTTAAATGAAGGCGAAGAAAGAATACATACAGATAAAATAAACCAACGTCTAATACTTACGGCTATTTCAAAAGAGAGAGAACGATGGCTCTACTGCCCAAAAAGGTATAAGGATGCAGATGATGAATAAGGTTCTCAACAGTCTGCCATTTTATATTTGAAAGGGCCAGTGTGTTATCTGATGAAACGTGATGGTCAACCAATAAGAACGTAAACACGAGTTGACCACAAGTATGTTATTCTTTTTCGACAAGAAGGATTCGCAGAGAAATAAAATAAATAGTTTATTCAATTGATCCCGATCTACTTAGATACGAGATCCAATTTTCTTACCACCTTGCATCATCTCTAACCCTTTATTTAAAAATTGAGTGATTTATTAAAAACTTCAGATAAAATTTTACTATTAACGAAAATTAATTAATGAATATTTCCTATACCTTTAAAATAGTATTTTTATGGTGAACGGTTTCCTACACAATTCAGAGCATTTAGAATGATTCTAAAATTCTTTCATGAAGATCGAGCCAACAAAAATAAATCGTTTCTATAAAAGGATAAAGTCAATGCAAATTTCTGCATGGAACTATTAAACTCTGATTTAAATAAACCAATGGAAATAGTTTCCTTAAAAAAATTTAGATTTCTCCTTAATGAAGCTTTCACGCCCTCCCCTCTTCCCAACTAAAATTGGGGATCTTTGTTACGGTCGATGACGCCTAGTATAGTTTTCGAAACAATCGTATGAAATATTATAATTTGGCACAAATCAAGCAATTTTATGAAATCTAACTTGCGATATTTAGATGGGCTTTTTTACGATTAAATTTTTGATATCAATTTAATACAGAAGTAACGAAACAGTGAAACACTATTTAGGATGTCTTTTTCCCAATCAATTGAAACCAAATGTAACAAACTACAACTTCATAAGATTATATACCAACGTTTATCTGTTTAAGTTGTAGTCTTTTTGAATTACTGTATTCCAATTAACATGCAATATATAGACAGACAGACGGTTTTGAGGAATTTAATTCAAAATTTGATGTTGCTGTTATTCTCGTATTCCGCTTTACAACGGAAGGAAGAGTGCAGTAGTTTCTGAAGGTATATATCTCTGAGCACCCGAGGGCAGAAATCTGACTTCTATCTCACACACGTCACAAACTCTTTTAAAGGAGGCTGACTTCATTCACGCATTTTATTCATCCATCCACAGATCGTAATTTAGATCTCGAACAGAAGAGGATCACCTATGATCCAGTACCCTCCCCCCCCCCAGTGGTATTACTGTCGACATGGAAGACTTTGTGACCAGGACAGATTTAACGTGCTCCAGCCAACACACACAGAGAGTGAGTCTTCGGCTGGCTGGTTCGACGGATGCGAATGCCCTACCAAACAGGCTATCCCGGCCATCAAAATGTGATAAAAATTTGTTTCAGATATCCTGTTCTCTTGCTCTCGAAAATCTAAAGAGACTTTATCAGACTGGGTTTATTTCAGAATTTGATTGAAATCTACAAATTTGGTATAAAGTCCGTACGTCGATTTTCAAAAGTCTAGCTCAAAGCGCTTTGGCATTATCATGCTCATAAGGAAATAGATATAACTGAAAAAATATGATGGATTTTTTTTAAATATATATTTTATTTATTTAAGGAAAAACTTGAACATTCGTCAAAATCTCGAACTCAAATTTTTTTGACCATATATAAAATAAAAATTTTGAAATATATTGACCAATATTTATAAATATTTTGCATAACAGAAAGAATAAGAAAGCCGGCGTCCTGGCATAGAGGTAGCTTGTTTTCTCTGTGATCGGAGAGTCCAGGGTTCGAGTCCCGGTTCGGGTATGGCAGGTCTTCTGCGCCCTATCTGTGAGGTGTGTGACTGTGCCTCCCTGTAAAAAGGGGCTTTGCAAGCGAATGTGATAAATGAGTAGCTAAGGCGTACTATTGGCTCTAGTTGGCGCTACTACAAAACAAGAGACGCTCATTCGGCTTAAATCCCCGACTACCATAGCGATCTCGTTCGTGGCAAGTGCCATTAGTAGCAACAATAGCGGCATTATATCTCATTATATTAAATCTAATTCAGTATGTATTAATTGTGACATGCATATTACACATTTTATTTAGTTCACTCCTTTTTAAGACCTTCACTTATAATTTGCAGCCCATTTTTATAGTAAAAATAAATTTCCTCCTGTATTCACGATCTTATCTTAAACTTTGAGAAGAAAACTTAGTGCTCACTCAAATCCATTTTTACGAAGACTTCAGTACAACTTCAAAAAAATCCTTAATTTATTGTTCCCGATATTTTTCCGTTAGCCAGGCGGCATCAAAAAATCGCCAAAAAATGTAGAATTCCGCCAATTTTCTTACAGTAATTTTAAAATAAAATATTTTCCAAATAATGCAGAATTTCGCCAAATTTTTTTTGGCGATTTTCCTCTGCCACCCGACTAACGGAAAAGTACCTTGTTTCCTAAAATTATATTAAAATATATCTTGCTTTGCTTATATGACTTATTAGTTTTGGGAGTCATAATTTCTTTTTCCTGAATAAATATGTGTATAATTTCGTCAGTGATATTTATATAAATATGCCATTTCACCAAACCCAAAGACAAAATAAGACAAACTTTTAACTTCTTTCTCTATTGGGCACATGTATAGTTCAACTCGGCTAATACATCAAAATTTAGCTGTAAAGGAATTAAATATTATATAAATTGTGCAACTGAGTGAATTACAGTATCTTACATTGGAAGAAACTGAAATTAATAGATTTTAAAAGCTTAGCTAGAGAGACTGATAGACACACCCATTTTTAAGGAATAAATAGTTATATTAATAGAACTCGGAACGTGTATATTTTAACGACAGTGCGGATTTTAAGCCTGAATCAAAAGTCAACCTATTCACCAACTTTCTTTTGTGTTTAATCCTTATTTTTATTCTATTTCCAAAATATATTTCATTATTATTTTTTAATCCTTTTTGAGATGCTCGCTATTTACTTACAGGCAGTTTTATCGTCTTTTGTGTTTTGTGAATCTTATCTTTCTTTGTGTTTGTCTTGTGTGTATAATCCCTTGTCTTTTGAACGTGTTTTTATTCTTGTTGTATTTAGATTTATTTTATATGCATAGATTCATTCTTACTATTTATTTTTAGCTATTTATCTGTGTCAATTATTCATATTGATATTTTTTCATACTGAATTGAATTTTGTTATTTTGTATGGATTAAATCTTTTGTCATACTTGTTTCACTCACTATTTATTCTTATAGATATTTCTTGATATTGCATACAGAAACTTTGTTATTTCATACCTATTAGAATCTTTCAATGAACTTGCTTTTTTTATTTTTTATCCTCATTGATACATTTCATATTATATACCAGCATTTTGTTACTGTGTATGCATTAATCTTTCATTATACCAATTTTCTCACTTTTTATACCGACATTTTGTTATTTCACATGTATTTGTCCATGTAAATAAGTTGGTCAAACATTTCTTCAATTTTGTTGTTAATATTATTTCAAATCCGTTTATTAACTTATTTTATTCTAAAACTCCCAAATTCAATCCAAAGTTTGCTTATCATATTCAACCTTGAGTAATTATACTGTGCAATATTTTTAATCCATTATCATCAAAATTTCCTAAAAATTTCTATAATTATGACCTCTAAAATAGGTGAATACATAACTTTTAATAGAATACTCTAACTAATGTTTTTTTTTTCTATATTTGTTAAATTTCTTTTTGAGCATAAAAATATCAAGAAAAGTCCATATATATATATATATATATATATATATATATGGACTTT
>JAOUZG010039927.1:179729-202890 GCA_026289955.1 Argiope argentata | reverse complement strand
AATTTTTTATTTGAATTCAATTTATAAATTTATAATTTGAGTTCAAAATGAATATTTATGAATTTGAGTTTAATGAATTTTCTTTATTAAAATTTATCGTGGTAAAGTCCTGAATATAGGATTGTCCCCTGATGGTGCTACTCGTTATTTACTAATTATTTTTATGTTGAGTAATTTACTAATTATTTTACTAATTATATTCAATGTTTGTTAAGCTCTTTTATACGATAGCTTCTGTTTTTGTATCTGTAATGTGTTGCGTTCTCATATTATATTTTGCTAATTAACATTTTTATTGAACATTTAGAAATCCCCGTGTTCCACTTAGTATCATAAGGAGCTTACAGAAGTAAACAACTCATTCCATAAAGACATCCCATACAGAGCAGCTACTCTGCATCACATTCGCTTGCACAGCCCCTTTTTATAGGGAGGCACATTCAAACTTTTCACAAATAAATAACAACTGTGCTTGAACCGGGACTCGAACCCAGGACACCTAGATGGTGGAGAAAAAGGGCTACCCCTGTGTCTGGACGTCGGCCCCGTTAGTATTAGGATCTTTATTTCACATCTGACGAATAGAACAATGTTTTCGATTTTTTTATCTATTAACCCTTTGTGGTCGGGAAATTTGGACGTAGGTGTCGCACTGGTTGGAATTAATTACCACCGAACATGCATAAATATGCAAGATAACGAACGTAAGACACAACTTATTCATTCTCTTCTATGCTTCAATATCGTGAACATGGTGATGTGTTTTACAGAAATATATTATTGCAAAAATTACAGTTTATAATTAGTTATAGTTTGATGTCTTTCAAAACAGTCTCAAATGTAAAGTCCTGGTTTTCGATGACAAGTATCTCAAAAATAATTCATTTGACATATTCCATCTTGATTTTTCTATTGGAACAGACGACACATACTGCTCTTGTGACGGCTTGATAGTGACACAATATATATAATCTGTCATTAAATTTTTCATCTCCATCTAAAGACGAGAGTCTTTTTGATCTCGACAATGCTCCACGCTATGACTTGCAATATCTGAGTCAGTGCCCAAACTGTCAAATTCAAATTCGTCATCGCTAGTTTCAGTCTCACAGTACATTTCTTTCAGTAACTTTCTCTTTGCCACTTTGGAATATTATTTTTGAAGTATCTTAAAAAGTGGGGATGTCAAATCACACTAAAAAGAATTTATTACATATTATTTCAAATTTTACAAAGTAACTCCAAGGATTCCCGATTTCTTTACGTTTGAAATGCAAATGACTCGTTACTACGTCTTGAATGACGAAGAAGAAGAAGCTCCATTAACTTTAAGAATCACTATCCCGATGTGGCTCGTGAATAAGTTTCTTAGAAGCATCTCTTCTTTCATAGAAAGTATAAGCTGATATATCCTAAATGGAGATCAACCCTTCGCACTTCGAAAAATAATTAGATACAAAATTATTCATCTAATACAAAGATTTGTTTATTGCTATGAAAAATAAATTTACATAATTTTTTTTAAGTTGAATATCTTTGAAAAAATAATCTACAACTCTTAACCATAATGTAGGCGTTTTTGACAATTAAATTTGAAAAATGAACAAATAAAACGACAAAATGCTGCATCGTCTTGAATGGTGTTTCAGAGGTACCATTGGAGTACGAAGGGTTAATATAAGGCAAGTTTATATAGGTACTAACTAACATAACTAATATAAGTTTATATAGGTACGGCAAACCATATATGTTTATATGGTTTGCTGTTTTCTTGGTTGTGCTGGCTGAAAGAAGATATATGATAGAAACCATAGCAATAAAATTTATTAAAATATATTAAAATCAATTCCTACTTAGGTAAACAATGGACAATTTTATTTTAGTTACTTTTTATTAAATAATTAAAATTAATATGAATATGTAAGCGACCATATAGAAAGCAAAATTTCTGGCAATATCCATTCTTCCTTCTGTATATGGTGTTCGAACTCGCATTCAAAGGGATCCGAGTCCACCGCCATACTAACCAAACTACCTAGATACGATAATAATTACTATAAATAATTGATCAAAAATTATACCAGCTTTGAATTTTTAACTCCATTTGATTATTCAAAGCCAATTGTGACAATTCAAAATGCGTGGTTTTTCCATACCAGTTAGGGAACACAATACAGATTAGAAATTTCTAATTTTCTTTATTTTGTATTATTTTAATTAGAAACTACTTCAAAATGAATAGGAAAAAAGGATTCATTAACAAAGTTTAATTTTAATATCATCAAACATTATGAAAATAAACAGAATCGTTTAAATTAATCGGTCGGAAACATGTTAGGCCTAACTTCATTAGTGTGGAGGGAAAACAAATTGAATTCATTACCTATTTGGCGTCTGGGAAATGAAGATTTTTGGCGAGAAAGTTAGTTTGTAATGAATTAATAAAAAATTAATGAGTTAATATTTGAAAAAACTACATTAACACCAAATATTTATGTAGTTTTAAAACCGCTGGAAGTTTAAAAAATTTACTAGAACTTGAGTGTAAGAATAAAATGTATTTTATTAACAATTGAAAATTTGTACAAGTTATAGGGAGCGTGTGAACTATTGCAATTAGTAAATTATTACGCTACATAAACTTAAATCTTCATACTTTTTAACTTATAAGGTTTTCCAAAGATAAGTTTCAAATTTTTATCCATTATATGTACTTGTCTTGTAGCACTGAATTTTGTTTTTATTATGGAATTTTTATCTTGGAAAATACATTAGTAAGTCAATGAACATCTCGAAAGGTTTGCCCAAATCTGAGACAAATAATCAGAAATTTGATTAACTTTTTTTGTAAGAAATAACAATTTTTTATCAAAATTCAATGTATAAATGAAGTAATAAAAATATTTATTTATAAATTTATATTTTGTGAATATAATTCATTTAATTTTTTTATTTGCTTGGAATACAATTACGAAATTTCCGAAAAGGATATTTGAGCAGTTTTAAAAATGGCATAATTTTGCATCACAATAAAAAAGACTTACATTTAATATATGGTTCAAATTAATTATAGTTTATTTATTATATTCCAATATGCGCAACCATATTTAAAAATTCATTTTTTTTTAAACTCAAAATAAGCGCATATCGAAGAAATTCAATGCTATATTATCATAGGAAAGAAAACTATTCCGATTGTTAAGCTTCAAAAATTAACTTAAAGTGAATGTCAAAAGTTCATAAAAATAAAAATTGAAGTTTAATTCATTTTAAATTATTATTTTATTAAAAACAATATAAGCATCTATAATATACAATCTCATATGTACAAATTATCACAAATGATTAGATGAGTAATTTCAACATATCTATGTTTAATAGTTTAATGCGTTCACAAAATGAATTGGGAAAATTCTTAAAATGTCTTCTTCAATGTGAAATAATTCCAAAAGATCGAAGTGTTGTTGGTGGAGTTCGATCAACTGAGATCATCGGTCGTTCCTTTGCGAATCTGTAAAAACAGGAATCATCACAATCGAAATAGTATAGGGAAATAAAACACTTTTTAAAACTCAAAAATCTTAGACTTCTAATAATTTTAAATTGTAAGTAATATAGTTTTTAATTAATTATTAAAAATATCTGCTTTTAATTTAATTTACATTGAAATTAGATTCAACATATAGAAAATTCTTCAAAATTTCTCTATCATAACTATATTTACTATATTATTTTCAATTTTTTACCAACAAATTTAAATTTTTAAAATCAGAAAGCATCCTATTTATATCTATTTAATAGAGAAGCAGCAATGAAAATTGCTAGTTTAAATTATAATTGAAAATTGGTGAGATTTAATCCTAAGCCAAGAGTGAAAAGTATTTAGATAGAAACAAATTTCAAATCAACATATTAATTAAAATATAAAATAATACATAAAATAATAATAAAACGCTTTTTAAAACTGAAAAATCTTAGACTTGTAATAATTTTAAGTTGAAAAAAAATATAGTCTTCAAGTAGTTATTAAAAATGTCTGCTTTTGATTTAATTTGCATTGAAATTAGATTCAACATATAGAAAATACTTCAAAGTTTCTCTATCATAACTAAATTCACTATATTATTTTCAATTTTTTTATCAATGAATTTAACTTTTTAAAATCAGAAAACTTCCTATTTTATATCTATTTAATAGAGAAACAGTCATAAAAATTATTTGTTTTAGCTTATAATCGAAAATTGGCGAGATTTAATCCTAAACCAAGAGTGAAAAATATTTAGGTAGAAACAAATTTCAGATCAACATATTAATTAAAATATAAAATAATACATAAAATAATAATAAAACGCTTTTTTAAAATGAAAGATCTTAGACTTATTAATTATTATTAATTTATTAGACATAATAATTTTAAGTTAAAAAATAAATAATATAGTATTCGATTAATTATTAAAAATGTCTTCTTTTGATTTAATTTACATTGAAATTAGATTCAACTTGTTGAAAATTCTTCAAAGTTTCTCTATCACAACCCATTTTTAATTTTTTACCAAAGAATTCAAATTTTTAAAATCAGAAAACATTTTATTTATAACCAATTAATAGAGAAGCAGCTATGAAATTTACTAGTTTTGGCTTATAATTCAAAATTGGCGAGATTTCATCCTAAGCCAAGAGTGAAAAATAGTTAGAAACAAATTTCAGATCAACATATAAATTAAAATATAAAATAATACATAAAAATAATGTATAAAATAATATATTAATATATTAACTATAATATAAAATTTTAAAATATATAAAATAATATATAAATGTTTTAACCATAATATGAAATAATAAAAATATCATATTAAATAATTAACATACCGAGTAGTCAAAAACAACAGACGCACGAAAATATAATTTATCCTCTGAATCCCACAGGTGGTTAAGCTGATCTTCCAGGGATGAGAAAAGCTGCATTATCAGTGTCTTGATCATTGTGGAGGGGTACATCAGACCCAATGTGTAGATTGGCGTTCAAATAGAAGAAATCGGCTGAGCTTGGGCATGGAATGGAATCTTCGAAATTGGAGCAGGTGAATGAGAACTGGTTGAAGACGGTCTGGTTGCCGCACAGGAAGGACCAGTGCTGCATCTCGGACGTGCCATCGGCGTGGACGGCGGTGTGACAGACGTGGAAGATTTGGCAGTTGTTCTCCATGTCGGCATAGTACCCCTCGTTCGTGCACACGAAGGTGGTTCTTATAGGGCCGACAATGAGCTCTGCACCATCGGGGAGTTCATAGGCAGCCCGTTTGGACTAGAAAGAGACAAATAACATGAAAAAATGTTGAAATTTGGGTTAATTTATGGTTTATTAAATGATCGAAAAAAATGAATTTCTTAAGCTATTTAAGAAATATGGTTAATAAAGTTAGTTACCATTTAAATATTTTTAAATAGGCTTCGTGTAAAAATTATAGAAATGTAAAATTTGATTTTTAAATTGCAGTGTAATGGCATAATTCATATTTTATTTCTTACTAATAATGTAAAGAGAATAGTGATAATATATAATGTACTCCAAAAACAAAATTATTCTGAAAATTGCATGTAATGGTTAATATTTCGTTATATAAAAAATTTCCAGATATTAAATTACCTGTAAATGATGTCTGTTCACTTAAAGCAGGATATCCTATATTTTAATTATGTAATTCATATTTCGTAAACGAACCAAGGGTTTAACACACTTTCGTGAAAAAACATAAGATAATGTAGAAAAATGTTTTGCACGTTATGCTGTTATTTGATTTTGTATTTTATTAAATTGATGCAACTCTTTTAAACTTAATATAATTTGGAGACAAAAATGAAATATTTTCTGTGGTAAATAAATATTTTTTCAGAAAGTATAAAATAATGTGTTACTTACTCTAGATGCAGATACTGAAAGAGCCAATCCAGAAAAGACTGAAAAAAATAAATTTAATATCACTTCAAATTGCCTTTAAATATTAAAGGTCATATTTGATTCATTTTATTTTATTCGATAAGAATATACTTTATTTTTTAAAATTAATAGAAATTATAATGATGAAATTTATAATGATATATTCGATAGAATAATTAAATAGAAGTATTATTTTAAAATAATTTGTCACAGTTAAAACAAATCAATAAAACTGTTTTGTTTCTCGACATGAAATATCAGTTTTACATAAACAAATTTTTATTCGTACGACTGAAATGTATTCCGAGTATATAACTGTTATGCTATTTTTAATATTCTTTATGTTATGTTTTGTAAAATAATATTTTACTCATCCATAGTGATTTACTAGGGGATTATCAAAAATTCATGTGATTCACATATTCAATTAAATATAAGTATTTCTAATCTAACAAATTAAATCTTCTTAATATAGCCTTAAAAATCTATGTTTTTGTTTTAATAAAAAAAATATTACAATTATTGTCACAATTATTCGTTATTTGCTTGGATTCTTAATTTGTAAAAAGGCACAGGAAGTTACAAGTTCATTTACTGTCTGATATTAGAATAAGTATTCTATATGGACATATTTTAGTTGATGTTCACATCGATTTGTTAACTCATATCAGCAAATAAATTAAACAAATAATTAAAATTAATTATTCTTTTACTATTTCAATGTTTAATATTTTGATGAATATGAAATAAGAATCATCAATCAGTCATCAAAAATTCATCAAAATGACATTTACTAATTATGTCGTTAAAAATATAAGTTTTTGATAGAAAAAAATGAATAATACAACCACTAATATTGAAATCCATTCATAGCTATTTTATTTTGTAATATAACATATTCTTTCAAACATATTTATTTATGTGTTTAAAACTAACTTTTAATCATAAATCTACAATTTCATAATCACAAGTTGTGGTTTCTAAAGATAAATTTTTTTAAAGAAGTTTTGCTGAAGAAAATTTAAAAGTGGCTTACAGATTAATACAACAGACAGGTTCATTTTGAAGATGAAGGAAGTTATTGACCTGTAAAAAAAGAAGGATTTTTATTCAAAAAGAATTTTCTTTTCAGATTCTAAACTTTGTATAATATTAGCAAAATGGTTATATAATTTTTTAAGTAAATATTTCTTTGGGATTTCACTCTGCTTTTGTAATGTAATAAACACCCTTCTATTAAATTATTTATAATATTTGTCCGTTATAATAAGCCTAGCTCTACGAAGAGTTACATCAAATTCTAACCCAAAGATGGTAATATTCCATATAAGTCATCCAGAAAACCAATCTAATTTCATATATTTACCCACATGTTATATCAAGGTAATCTAAAGTGGCTTTAATCAATAAAAGAAACAATAATTACTTTATATATCAATTCCTTAACTCTTGGACTGGTTTGTTCCAAATCCACGTATCAAAGATTCATTCCATTCCGGTTCAGAAATCATTCCATATAGTTTGAGTGGAATAGTAACCACTATTACCATAGTGTTATTATTAGATATATAAATATGAAACCTGAAATATCTCTAAACTGTATAATAAATAAATGTACTTTGTCGTAAATAACTTTTACATTTTCCACTTCAAAAAATAACTCAATATATTTACATAAGCATACATTAATACAAATACATCTTCTCAAATATTTTCATCTTGTAAAAAAATTTAAAAAGAAATTTATTTATCTGTATAAAGATAAATTAAAACAAACATTGTCAGTACTAAACAAGCACATTTAATTTCAAATATCTTGTAAACGCTTGCAGAAGATTTTGTTTCAGAACCACAATGAATAAACCAGTTATTTAAGTAAAATTTTGAGTAGACATTTTGTGAGATTACTTAAATATTTCCACACCGAGTTATCTTCTTTTACAGCGACACAAAACGAGAAAATGAAAAGAAAGGGGAAAATAAAGAGAAAAAAAATACTCATCCCGTATACTCACGTGTATTCTAGAACAGGGAGGAAACGTTCTCAGCCACCCACGGAAGTTGAGGGATGCAGATGGTGAGAAGGATCGGAACCACCTCTCATTTTATACCCTGGAATCGCCACTGTCCAGCCTGACGAAACGGGGTGGTCGGCCAATCAGAGCGTAGACACTGAGTGACCCCAAGTATGTCACAGGAACTCTTCCTTATCCACGCAAGAAAGAGAAAGCAAAAATTTAAAACAATTTTCTGGAGGTAAATTACTATAGAAATAATTTAATATATAAATTAAACTTAAATTAATAATAGAATAGATTTTTATTTTTAAAATTTAGAACAAAGAATAATATATTTAATTTTTTTTGCAAATATTCATACCAAAATTTCATCTATGATTTTTTTTCAAAACAATATATTTTCGTTAGTTTACTTTTATCAGACATAATCAAATAGAACCTCTACGTCTGATAAGGTTTGAAAAACATAATGCATCCTTTAAAATGTTTAAAAAAATATGTATATTTCTGTAACTCATCAAAATTTTCATTTATAAAAAAGTGAAATTGTCATAAAAAGATCGTCATCAAAATAGACCTTTATTATAATTTTAACATTCTATTTCCCTTTATTTTAATAAAAATTATTTTTTATGACTGCAACTTTCTCGTATTCTTATTGCAGAATTACAGCAACAGATTCCCTGAAAATAAATTGCATATTTAAAAATAAAAGCTCTAGATTAATACAGACTATGGGTTATGAAAAATCTTGATACATTTTAAGAAAAATACTTCGTGTATATTCAATTAATTTCAATTACACTCTGCTTTTTATATAAAAATCAGGGTTACAATAAGATGTGTCAACAGAAAAGGTCTACCCATTATTTTCTCGCATTTCTCTAGGTTATTGTTCACCTCACTGGCGAACATCAGTCTGCAAGAAACCAATAATGGGCAATCTTTGGCGATTTTTTTGGCATTTAATAGCTCGATTGCACTTTGTAAATAAATATCAGAAAAACAATTTTTTATATTGGAATCCATTTCCTCTTGAATGATAGAAACTGAAATTCGATTTGAACTATATTATTAATGATACAAATACATTTAGAGTTTCATGCATATGTGATTTCGCTTTTGAATTATCTATTTTGCATGTTTTGATATATATACAGCCTTTCATACTTTTGAAAGATGTCGTTCAAAATTTGATAAATATATACACAGTGTGCGTTTTACTATATTAGGAGTTTAATTTTATTTTAGAAAGCCATTACGTTACTAACTATCCCGTTTACATATGTAGAGAGCCGGTGTCCTGACACAGAGGTAGCGCATCTTCCTCGTGATCTGGGCATCCCGGGTTAGAATCCCGGTCAGGTCCTGGTTATTCTTCTGTATTCTATCTGTGAAGTGTATGAATGTGCCCTCCTATAAAAATGAGCTATACAAGCGAATGTGATGAGTATGTAGCTAAGACCTTAGTTAACGCTACTTGGCCGCTATTCTTGGCCTTAGTTAACGCTACTTGAAACAAGAGACTCACATCGGCTTAAAAATCTCTGACTGGGTCAACGAGCTTGTCCATGGCAAGTGCCATTAGTAACAACAACATATGTAGAGAATAATAGATCAACAGAGGGTCGATCCTTTGGGTAGATTTGATTCCAAGTTAACTGCAAAGATGCTAAATCTTCTTTCCAAATTTTAGCCATCTAGCGGTTTTCTTTTGTAGTTATCATGCTAAATTATTTTCTGTCAGAAAGACACAAATTTCCATTAAATGGATTTATTCCGAAATTAGTTAAAAATCTAGTGTAAAATTTATTACAATATTCCATCTATCGTAAACTACTTTTGAATTATCATATTCATAGACAGACGGATGTTGTTGTTGTTTTTGGACTCAAAAAGATCTGGAACGTCGATTATACATCATACTCTCGAGTTCAAATGTTTCAACGATTGCAAATATTTTCTTTTTATTTACTTCTAATACAAGAAGGTAAAAATTAAAAAAAATGATAAAACCAACCATAACCCTTGCCTATAAATATCGTGCTGCGATAATATTTTAAAAATTAAATCATTCTTTATTTTCTTTTTTAATTACTTTTAAATATACAGGGTGTCCAAAAAGTTCCCGTACTGATGATTTGTGAATTTATTTTACAAAAACAACAGGTTTAAAAAGAATTATTTTTATGCCAATGATAAAAAGCCCTTTTAAAATAACTAAGAAAAAAAATACTGAACTCACATTTGTAATAAATGTTCAAAATGTCTACCCCTTTCTTGGAGACAAAGCTGAACTCGTTTGCGCATGTTTTTCGAAACGCGTTTTAACATGCTAGGAGTGATTTCTTGTACCCTTTGGGTAATTGCGATTTTCAAATCATCTATTGTTTGAGGATCACCTTCATAAACTTTGTCCTTTAAATATCCCCACAGAAAAAAGTCCGGGATGGTTAGATCAGGGGATCGAGGTGGCCAAAGATTTTTTGAGTTAAGTCGATCACCTAAAAAAGCTTCAAGCATGTCCATGGTTTCATTACTCGTATGGCAAAATTTAATATACTTGAAAAAAATATTGGACAATGATTTTTTTAAATTTGGAGTACGGGAACTTTTGGACACCCGGTTTCAATGATAAAGTGTACGTGAGAATGTATTTTATATCGTTGCAATCCCACATTATAAACATTATTAATAAAATTAATGAAAATATTAATGTAAGAAAGAAATACATACTAAAAAAATAATTGAAAGTATTACAAAATACATTTTAATAATTTTTTCGCACGATAATATGATCCAAAGTTATCAAGAAAAAAATAAAATATTGAAATATTTATAAAATTTTACTTGAAAGGTTTAGAACATAAAACTCTTCTTGTGGGCTTCTCCTATTCAAGAATTACTACGTACCAATTCACGTGATTACGGGGTCAACGTTTTCTTTGTGGGGATTTTTCACGGTTTTAAATCGTGCTTATCACAGCAAAAATAAGAATCAAGTCGGAAATTATATAGCTGCCTAAAAACATATATGATAAAGGGTTTGCTCGAACTTTTATATTTTATATCTAAAATGTGTGCAATTCCAGCATTCTATAAAATTTCTAAGGAATTTTAAACAAAGTATGGAATATATGAAATAACTGAGTAATCAAATAAGAATGTTGTAGCTTTTACCAATTTTCAACATTCATTTTCTATTGGCTTCATATGAAAATTCGTAATTTTGTTACGAATGCTGTTCTTAATTCTCAATAGCATCGTTATATTCATTTGCTTAAAATACATAAAGGAAACATTACATTTTATAAAATAAAGTCTATTACTATCTTTTTAAAGGAGAGGAAACAAAAATATGAAAATATTTGTTATTAACAATACATTAAAAAAGGAAATAGGTTAATTTTGTTTTATAACTTTTTTAATGAAAAGTAGTTGTCAATATTATTTTATCATTTGGCATTTTTAAAAATATCTTAGTTATGACAAATGCCTAGACGTTCTTTAGAACGCCATATTTCAAATTTACGCGTAACATATTCAAACTGTTGAGTGAAAGACTGATTCGTGAGGTTTCTCCTTACTTTGTTTCGTTTTACTTTGGTACTCCTTACTTTGTTTTTATATATTTTTATTGAGCTTTATTTGTCTAATGTTTGTAAAGATCGATCTAAAAATCAGGGGATTTTTTTCCTGATTTGCTAAAGTTTTGAAATTTGATTCAAATGCAAAATGTTAACGGCGTTGCATTAATTTAATATTTTTATAAATTAATTTTCAGTTAGTCCAGTTATTTAATTATAGTTTGATTCTATTCGCGTAACGTTACATTCCATTGAATTTGTGACAAATATAATAGCAAAAGTATAGAATATTTATAATAATAAATGATAACTTAAAGACTAACAAGTGCTAATATAATAGAAATAGAAAGAATGTATTTTGTAGTGCCTTCATTAAAATAAGTTTTCTTTTTTTCTTTTTTTGTCGAATTTTATGGTAGAATAAAGATTAATGTGAGCCGTGCAATGGTGGCAAAAAGATGTATGTTTTGGATAAAATTTCTTTAATGAACTCATTTTACACAAAACACGAATAAACAATAACATTAAGTTCTCGAACAATTTACCGCATATGGTATTTCAGTTTTGATTCAATTTTATTTCCAAATTAAGTGTTATAAAATAATTCAAACTATTTATTTTAATCCATCAAATATATATTTAGCAATAATAAAACGCAAAAAAATATCTATGATTTTATGACATTTCTAAATAGTCTCACTTTTGCGCAAGTGGTTGAAAAAGCAGAATTGAAGTGCGAGTGATTCAATTTCAGAAAAAGATAACAGAGTAAAATGCAAGTACTTTTCGACAAAATAAAATATTTTCACGGAGTTGATATACTCATCTATATCGACGGATAATAATTTTTTCTCTTTTCAACTCTAATGGTTTTTGTCTCAGTGCATACGAGCCCATATATGGTTCCGTAAAAACACTAAATATAAGACTTTCATTATTTTTCTTTTAATATGTCTGATTGATAATTAAATAAAGCTATTTCCATCATGAAACAATTTTTTTTCAATGCTTTATTAATTCATGCAGTAAAGGGTTAACAGAACAGCATATCATCTCGTTATTTACAATCTCAATGCATTATGGGATGCGTAACTAATCGGGCTTAGCTATCTATTATCCAAAAGGAAAGAGATTAATGTAACTACCACAGTTTATCTTTTCTATAATAATAAAAAAATTGTATTAAGTCATCATGAATGTTGTTTAACCTTCTCTGGCTGATTCGCTTTCATTCCGTCCTTTGATTCTGAGCCTCATTTATAATTTTCATGATTTAAATAAAAATCAAAATATTTTTCAAATGTGATTTTTGTACTGATTTAAAAATTTTGAAGTACTCATTTGCATTGTTGGTCTTTAGAATCAGAATTCTAAAAAAGTTGTGTAATTCTACTTTCACCATTTTAACTAAACGTGAAATTTTTTTTTAAAAAAAATCACGCGGTAATGTGGAAATCATAAATAATTAAGAATGCTGAGGTAAATGCATTAGTTAAATTCTTGTTCATAAGCGATTTTAACCATATCTTAATAGTGTTTGGAGGTGTATGTGGCTTTATGGGCTTTGAAATCATGTAATAAAAAAATTAATTGAAATTGCTTCGAAAAATTAAATTTTATTATATATATCGGAACCAAAATAGTCTTAGATTTCTTACTTTAAAACTTAAGAATTAGTAAGTACGACATAAATTTGTACAGAATATTCTTGTAAATGACAGTTAGATAATGACCTGAAATCAAAATGATAAAGAAATTAATGTAGCGAGATTCGCCAGTATATTATGACTTAAGAATATAATTTTCACTCCATTTAAACGATTCAAAAAAGTTCTTGTAGAATACTAAATGGACTGTATATATCACTTTTTCGATAAAGTTTCGACGAGTACTGGTTTGTTTTCTGAATGATCAAACTAATTTCTATTCCACAATATTTAATTACCAGTTCCATACTTTTCATTACAAGACGTTCACCACAGATCGCCAACAACCAAACGAGACACAAACAAGAATGAATGCAAAACAAAAATCAGAATTTACATGAAGATTGGTTGCCACAATTGGCGAACTATCATCTGACATAACGATAATAACAATAATTCTGTTTGATATTTAACAGTTCTTACTATTCCTTTGCTAAAGTAAAGCTGTATTATTTAAAAATTTTACTATAGGATAAAAATAATTTAAAGGAAAAGGTTTTTATTAATTAAAAACCCTCAAAGAATTCCAGTTAAACTGATTTCAAAACAAATCTATTGATTTTAAATCATATGTGACAGATAGCAGATTGACTAACTACGTGAAGATTATCGTAATGAGCTTAAAAGCCTTCTCCAATCCTTGTGTTTCTTTCTGTTTCGATTAAGAAATTTAGCACAAAGAGATATTTGTACGTAGTTCGTTTCGAGATCCGCTTTGCTCGAAGTTTATAACTACTAACTGTGATATATTAAAAATTCTAAATTGCTGAATGATTTAAAAATATTATAATATTAAATGCCCAATTCAACCGTTCAACAGCATAGATTAAAAACTGAGATTTAAAAATTAAATTCAAAAAATATTTTTAAATAAATTTTTAATTCAACATTTTATTTTCTGTAACCTTTATTTTTAAATACCTTCCAAATAAAGGCTATTTTTTTATAATTTTCTCTTTTTCATTTATTCATCAGTTATATAAAGCACTATACAATATAGAGTTAAATAATTCAATGTTCATTTTACATGTTCATTTTAAATGAAACTATTTTTGGTAATACAGCTCGAATTCTAAATAAATATTTGAGAGAATATTGCTTTGGATAATAAAATTCTATATATTGTTATTTTAACCATTTCAACTTAAATTTTATCTCTGATAAGTTTCAACCAAATAATATTAAGCTAAATAATTCAATTTTTTTATTGCTTCCGTTTAGATTACCCATTTATAAAATAATTTACCTCAATTATTCATTTTGCTTTTGATATTCTCATTTAAATTTGGCCCTATCTTTAAAATCTTTAAATTTTAGCAACTAAAAAATATTGAATAGGATAGAAAAAAATTATTATTCATTCTTTTTGGCTTATTATAAATAAATTACTTTACTCTACATGTCCTTCCTTTATATATCTTTCCTTTTTATATCAGAAATCACTGTTTCATTTATTTACTAATTTTAATTTAGATCATTTGGTAATAATAATAATTTTTTTAGTAGAACATTTAATTGCCAGATGCAAATAGGATTTATTTCACATCCACAGATTTTTAAGGCTAACTAGATAATCACCAAATAAAAGTAACACTATTTTCTTTAAAACAATCAATTAAATATAGTATAAACCCATATAAGGCTCCACAATAAAAAAAACTTAATATATCTTTTCTGGGGGGATCTTTTAATTTAAAAGTTTTATAAATTAATTTTCGACTGCCTAATTACTTTTCATACATTTTGTGGTTGTAAGTATAATCATTAGAGCTATTATTTATATTGAACCATATTTTTCAATACTTAAAAAATATTTATGTAGTCATTAGAAAGATTTTATGCATATTTGATTGTTTAAAAAATTAAGAATTTATTTATTTATTATTAAATATTTTGGAATAATATGTTTGAATATCTTCAAGAGAAATTCTGAAATGCTGTTGGTTTGTTTCTTAAGAAAATATGCACATTAAAAAGTAATATGTTTACGGATGAACTTTTTGAAAAATCTTAGATTTTTACTTCAACAAAACCTTTTTTGAAAAAAATTATACAGTATAAAAAATATAATATATTCGATTATAAAAAGGTTTATTATTAATGTATACAAATTTATTCAAGAATACATTTTTAAAGCACCTTAACTATTATTTATTTATCAAATATTAATAATCCATTTGAAGGATAATTGTTTAAAGTATTAGAGATAAAAATGCGGCTACACGTGAATATGTCTATTTCATTAAAGTATTGACTGAAAATTCTACCTTTGGAATTAAGATATAATAAAAACCAAACGAAAAACTTTTTTCTATATATTTATTATACAAAAACTAATATGTACAAATCATTACAAATGAGCAAATGATTCTCTTTACAATATGTAATTCCTTTCATAATCCTAAACAAAAGGGAGATATTCAACAAAGGCAAATCTTCGTTGTGCAGACATTTCTCAAAGAAACGTTACTCTTTGTTTTTCTTTCTTTAGATGTGGCTTTCATTCAACTGGCAATGAGTCCTTTCTGAAGAGTTGTGGATCTACAACAAAATGAATCTTGCTGTTTACGTCAAATCGAATTGTTTTATGCATTTAAAGGAAACAATTCGAAAAATAGTAAACAATTTTATAAAAAATAGTTTCTTGTTTTAAAGTGAAGTTAATGAATTACGTAATTTTTAAAATTTTCCAAACATATTGAGGGAATTTTTGCACTTCATCTACCGTTTCATATTTGTTCATAAACAATGATTATTAAAATTCTTCTTTTTATAAAGCAACGGAAATAAAAAATTTCTATAAAAGAAAAACTTACAATGAATGATTACAATAGATATTTCACATAAAAAATAAGAAACTATCACCATGAATTCCAATATAATATTTAAATTACATTTAAAACGCTGTTGTTGTTACTAATGGCATTTACCATGGATAAGCATGCTGACTGCCATCAGCGATTTTAAGCCGAATAAGCGTCTCTTGTTTTTGAAGTAGCGCCAACTGGGTGTAAGAGTACGACTTCAGCTACACATTCATCACATTTGCTTGCAAAGCCTCTTCTTACGCGGGAGCACATTCACACACCTCACGAATAGTACACAGAAGAACAATCATCCCGTAACCGGGACTCGAACCCGGGACACCCAGATGACGGGGAAGACACGTTACTCCTATGCGAGGATGCCGACACTTTTAAACTTATTTTGTCCTTATCACACTGCAGTGCTTTCTTTTTCCTTTAATTTAATTTTTCTGAAAATAATTTTATGATGAATTGAAAAAAAAATCAAAATTGCCGCTTCTCGATTTATTGCGAAGCAATGAAATACTTATATCTGACTCCAAAAAAAATAATAAAACATATTTATGATCAATTTAAATATTCAAGTTTATAAACATACCGAGTAGTCAAAAACAATAGACACCTGAAAATATAATTTATCCTCTGAGTCCCACAGGTGGTTGAGCTGATCTTCCGGGGATGATAGACACTGCATTGTCAGCGTCTTGATCATTGTGGAGAGGTACCTCAGACCCAATGTGTAGATTGGCATTCAAATAGAAGAAATCTCCTGATCTTTCACAAGGAATGGAATCTTCGAAATTGGAGCAGGTGAATGAGAACTGGTTGAAGACGGTCTGGTTGCCGCACAGGAAGGACCAGTGCTGCATCTCGGACGTGCCGTCGGCGTGGACGGCGGTGTGGCAGACGTGGAAGATCTGGCAATTGTTCTCCATGTCGGCGTAGTAGCCCTCGTTCGTGCACACGAAGGTGGTTCTTATAGGGCCGACAATAAGCTCTGCCCCATCAGGGAGTTCGTAGGCTGCTCGTTTCGACTATGTAGGTTGAAACAAAGAAATATTATAAAATGATTTTAAACTCTTAAAATAATTTTGTATTGCATAAAATTCGAGGGAATATTTAAAATTGCTTATATTAAAGAAGAAAATGTAACTTAAAGATAGACAATGTTAAAAAGTTTTTTTTATTTAGCTTTTTTTAAATTATCTACCAATTTAGTGTAAAATCTAATAAATTAGTTTTTTAGTTTATAACATTGAGAAGCAAATGTTTAGATTTCATGGTGTAACACCGTTTACATTTGGGAATGTAAACAAATTGAACAACATTGGTCAACAACGTCATACATATATAGGCAAAATTTATCATGGTAATCATTATATCACATACCATTATAAATAAATATATATTTCGCTGATTACTAGAAATTATAGATGACAACTTTCTGTTACCAAAAATTTATAAGAGTTTCAGCGGAACTATCATATTTAGCCATTACAGCCATCTTCAACTAATGACTATTTGCTTATAAGTATTGATAATTAGTAAGAATGTTAATAATTTTTCCTGGCCTGATGAATAACATTAAAAAAATTTTATCAAAAAGAGTAACAGCCAAAAATGCAATTTAATAAAATAGTATAATACCATGATTTAAAGAGATACTTTTGCATTTAAGAAAACTGATATAAAAGCTTAAATATTTTAATTTTTAAAACTAATTTTAATATTTTAGTAATTAAACACTCACCCTCGATGCAGCCATTGAGAGGGCGAATCCAGAGAAAACTGAAAAGAAAAACAGTTTTTGCATCAATCCAAATAGTGTCCAAAACTGGAAAACGTTATATTTTAATAAAAATATAATTTGTTTAAGTAATGTGTGTGTGTTTTCAACTTTTGTTTAAATAAGAGAAGCGAATATGAATATTTTTTTGTTTGCATTAATTAAAATAAGTGAGTAAGTGCCTGATGAAATAAAGATTTGTTTGTGAAAAATTTCTTCGAAAGATTATCATGACAGAATTAAAAACTATAAATAATTTCTTAATTATTTGAAAAGTAAAGGAAACTAAAAAAAATTTTATTTAAAAGAGAAATTAGAATTAATGGTGACAATTTGGTACGATAAGTATGATGTTAATAATATCAGAAAAATTTGCCATAAAAAGGCAAGGTAAATTAATTAGATATTCACTTGAAAGATAAAATGGAGAAGATAAATTAAATATTAATTTGTTAAAGCTTATAAAATATTTTCCACAATTATTACATATTTTTCTATTTTCCTTTGTATTCGATGCTGAATTGAATTATAGTAAAAAATTAATTTAATGCAATAAAAATTTCTTAGATTATTTAATGCTTGATTGTTTAAGTTTATTTAGATTTGAAATTATATATTTAATATGTTTTAATATGTTTATTAAATATAAAATAACGTTTTTTTAACTAGAAGGAAATATTAAATTTTTAAAAAGAAACTTAAGTAATTTATTATAAAATCAGCAGAGTTTTCAACTGAGGTAATTTCAAATCAATCTGATTAAATAAGAAAATAATTATTAATAAACTATTTAAGCCTCCTAAAATTTTAATTTTTTGAAGATGATTATATTGATATTAAAAAACGTTTTCTAAGTAGGATAATTGTCTTTTTGTTGAACAAGAAGACTTATAAATCACTTTTACAAAAGTTAAAATTTATAGTCATTGACACCATCATACTACTAAATGCTTATATGTAAAATCAAAGTTGATAATCTTTGTTTTAAGTCTTGATATATTATTTAATTGACTTTCGATAGTGAAACAATGGTTAAAATTCAAATTTTTGTTAATAATTATAAATTATTATTAATAATTTTCTGGGAACAAGATTTCATATACAACTTACGGATTAAGGTGAGGAACAACTTCATCTTAAATGCAAGAGTTCTTGAAACTACAAATAAAGCAAAGACATTTAACCATTTGTAGAATTATTTTGAAATATTTATAGCATCACAAAGCATTACAAAGATAGAAATTTTCTTTTGATTTCTACATACTTTTAGATACAAATCAATAACTAATGAAGTAAAACAGAATATTTTATTAAATTCGATTAATAATTTTCTCTCTAAAACAGGATCGTCTACAAGATGCTCCCCTGGTTCTCCAAATAAGACAAAAAAATAAGTGCTTGTTTCATCTAAAAGTTCTTCAGAAAATCAAAAAATGCTTCCAATAATGTCATAAATATACTTAATAGCATGTGATAGTTGTTCTATTGTAATTTTAATCAATTAAAATGTGGCATTAATCTTAATTATTAGTCCTAGATTTATGGTGAATCCATTATGCTAGAACAAATTAGATTAGAAATACCAAACATTGTTCCACCGTTAGGATCTTTTTATTATGGAAGCAGTTTCGAAATAAATGAAACAAATATATCTTTATAGTTTAATAACTTAGTGTTAATCGGCATGATTAGAGTTGCTTTTATGAAGTACAAAACTCTAAATCACTGACACAAACATACCAAAATATAATTTATTTTTCTTAAATATAGAAAACAATAGTATAAAAAAATGAAAATTTTGATAGAAATTTGAGATTAATTGCAATACAATAACAAATATTACTTCTAAGTAATCTTACTTAACTCAATAAGGAGTCACACTATAATTTTATGTATTAAATACGATCTAAGAAGAAAAAAAAAGACTTCCAAATAGGTATTTGTGAAGAATACTTTAAATCATCCATTTAAATAGGTATGTTCATTTCGATAAAATGCATGTGTGACTGCAAATTACTTTCTTTTATGCATAGTATTCCATTTTACAAACAAAATTAAACAGAATGAAGAAAAGTGGCATCTAATATACTCACGTGTTAAAATGAAGGAGAGGAAACAGACCTTAGTAACCCAAGGAAGGAGAGGGATGCAGATGATGAGAGAGGATCGAGACACCCTTCATTTTATACCCTACCACCTGACGAAATGGGACGAACCAATCAGAGCGTGGACACGGGCTGACCACAAGTATGTCACAGGAACTCTTCCTCATATGTTAGACTCAAGAAAGTAAAAATTAAAATCTATTATCAAGAAATATAATATAATGGGCACAATTTAATATTTAAATACAAATCAGACTAAAATAAGGATCATCAGGTATGGATGGTTGGATTAAATTAATTATATCGTTCCTAAAGAATTAAATTTAATTATTATTAGAATTCGGTAAAGACTTAAAAATATATGAATAAAACATTTTTTTAGAAAAATGATCCGATTTGTAATTATGAAATAACTTTTATTTTCTTAAAAAGAAAACGATTTTATCAAACTAAAAGAATGTAAATTGCTACCAAGTTAAAAAGGAGAGAATAAATAGTAATCAATTTAAAAACAAAACACTTCACGGGCAAATGCAAAAAAAAAACTTTTTTATAATTAGCAACATGCTATAAAATTTTAGTTTGTAAGATTTTTTTTGGAAGTACAGACAATACAAATGAGGATTATAAAATTATCCAAACGATTTTATTGACTTTCCGATAGAGAGTTTCTTCTTTTATTTCGAGTACCACAATTAAAGACTAGAGTTAGAAAATTCTAGAATAAAGCCAAGGTAAGCCAAATGTAATTCTTCATGTGCATTATATTATTTCTAGATGACTGATGACATGAAATTTCAAGTAAGAAGAAATTCAATCCAAGATTCATTCGGATATGAGCATCCAAGTTCGATGTCCGAGCACTTAACCAATTAGTTTCTGATTTTCGAGCATGCCCAGTATGTGTTTTAGATCTCAATATAAATTCAGCTCTGATTAGTCTAAATGAGAAGGGAAGTTATATAAAATCTTTTGAAGATTATACTACTTTATTGGTCTAGGCTGACAATAGAGAATATTGGGGTTTTTTAAGGTAAATATACTTTCTTTGCAAAAATTTTAACGTAATTCCTCAATGGCTCTCATAAATATTAATATTATAAAGAATATGAATAATTCGAATTTTTTGCCGTATTGTTTGCTTAGGGAAAGAAATATGTATTAATTGGACAAACGAAGAAAAGAGAGTTTAATTATATCTTTTTTGAGGGGGGGGGTGCTCTAGAAACCTTGAAGCTTCATAAAACGGAAGAGTTCATCAAAAATTACCACGTTCTCGCATCTTGTTTGGAAATACGATTTTAAAAATCGCACCAAACAGTAAGAGATTCTTTTTCCCCTTTACTTTAATAGCTATGAGATATATTTTGTACTTTAAAATAAATTTATTCCAACTCTCAAAAAAATAATTTAGCTTTTTTTTAATTAACTTTTCTTTTTCAAGATACATTGGGATGTACAGAATTATTTTGAGCTGTGATCAGATGATGAGGATGCATGTAGAGATTTAATTAGTGGTCATTATCATTCAGTTGCCATACTGAACGCATTCAGATTTCAATGCAGTTTTATTGTATTGTAATAGAAGACATCATGGGTTCTTTTAATCTAAAGTGCTAAGTCACATGACCATAAGCATTAGTAGAAATTGAACTGTTGGAATTCGCTCTGGCTCTCTAAAGAGGGAAAGGTTCTACTTTTCCGGTAACGGTGAGTGTTTAACTATCTTATCTTATGAGGGCAGTTAGTTTTGTCATGTGCAAACATCTTAGGATTCGCCCTTTGGTGCCATATAAGTATTTTAACATCGAACTTTAAAGTAAGTAATCTTTCCTGTCTTGATTGTTAATGTGCTATTAAATTTTTACTCTAAATAAATTAACTGTTTTTTAAACGTTATTTCTTTTCTTAATCAGTACCCTAGAAATCGATACAAATTGGATTGAATGGGCACCTTAAAGCAGTTCCAGCAAGATATCATCTAGATTTAACTTAAAAACGCCACTAGATTTAACTTAAAAAGAGACTTAACTTTTCACAACGAGTATGCATAGTTAGATCTTTTTCCAAAGATCTAAAGTCGATGGGTATTTCGAAAAAGAGTAATATTCTCGGTTAAAAGTGACTTTTTAAAATTTGGAACCCTGAAAAAAAATCTTTAAAAAGTCTAATAAATAGATATGTGTGAAGAAAAACAATAAAAGGTATATTTTAAAGGTAGAAACTAGGCTCCTGAAGTTTAATTTCTTATTATATTTTAATATTCGCTGCATGAAAGATAATATTAAATTGATATTAACAGAATGAGATATCAGAGTGTCTTCTGAAGCGAAAGGAGAAAAATGTTTTGAAATTAGATAATTTCATGAGATTTTGTTTTCCTCAAATTGTTTATTGCATCATGGAAATGGCAGCAGTAAGAAAGCTAGTAATTATACACTTTTATCGGAATGATTTGATGACTTCTATAAATGTGTAATTTATGAAATGGTAGCTTAATTTCAATGATTTTATACCCTTGTAAATAGTGAAGAACTGCATTCGTTATCTCAAATAATGATTTTCTAATGTATGAGTATTTCAAACAGGTGAAGTTTGACAAGCACGAAAATTTATTAGATTTTATACAATCAAATCAGTAAATTTATTCCCTAAAAATTATTGATTGACTTCTTTTGAATTCTAAAAACAGATAGTTTATAATCTATGTAATTTGTGGAGCAAGTAGAAAATCAATCCCAAAGTGAGGTAAGGTGGGAAAATATTCCATATTTACCAACTATCAATCGATAGTATAATAAATTAATATCTGCAATGAAATAATATGCTTTGGTAATGGGAAGGTAATAAAAGAAACGTTTTAATGGAGAGAGACACGGAAAGACTTAGGAATATGTTTACATACTGGAATTAATTGTTGATTAATTATTAAACGATTTAGTGCTAACCGCTACTTATTAAAGGTAGCTAATAACAATTTAAGTTCTACATATAAATGCATTTTAGCTGATGATCGTTTTCCTGGAAGAAGTATAAATTGGTAAGGCCTAAAGAAATGAACAAAAAATTTTATCACCTCTATATTGTTTATTTATTACGCGAGAATCTGATACAGCAAAATTAGTTCCGTAACACATTCTTTTTTCGTTAAAATGGTTTGAATGGATAGATAGATAGATAGATAGATAGATAGATAGATAGATAGATAGAT
>JAOUZG010039927.1:161534-177644 GCA_026289955.1 Argiope argentata | reverse complement strand
GATAGATAGATAGATAGATAGATAGATAGATAGATAGATAGATAGATAGATAGATAGATAGATAGATAGATAGATAGATAGATAGATAGATAGATAGATAGATAGATAGATAGATAGATAGATAGATAGATAGATAGATAGATAGATAGATAATGTTAGTCAATCACATCAGAACAGCTGGACGAAATTGGATAAAATTTAGTACAGAGATAGATTATAGTCTAGAAAAGAACATAATTTATTTATTCAGGTTAAATTTTTATTAATTAAAAACTAACTTTCCCACCAAAAATCTTAATTTCTCCACCACCAATGAGAAAGACTTCGATTGATTTTATTTTTTCCTATTTAAATGAGGTTAGGCTTAACATATTTTCGACCAACTATTTCAAACGATTCTGTTTATTTTCTTAGTATTTGATGCCTTTAAAGCCAAACATTATTAATTAATAAGTCTTTCGGATTCATTATGAAGTACTTTTGAATTAAAATAAAACATAATAAAGGAAATTAGAAATTTCTAATCTGTATTACCTTACTTTACTGATGCAGAAAATTCTCTCAATTGGCGCTCAATTGGCGCAACATGTGTTCTTGACTTTGATTTATTTTTAACCAGACTAATCAGCAAAACGATTTTGAATAATTGGTTGCGGTTTTGTTTCATTTTAGGTATCAGACATTTTATAACTGCTACTAATTTTATTTTAATTAAAATATTATTAAAAGTTAAAAGCAAACGATTTTTTCTTTGATAAACATATTTCATTAATTTTATTTTCGTTTTTTTTTCTACATTTTTTTTGCCTGTTGATTTGTACATCTACACTGAAATTTAATAAGAAATGAAAATTTAAAATAATCGACAACTAAACATTCATTAAAAATTTAATTAAATTATATTTTATAATTGAAAATATTATTACTATTTATAAACATTAAGTATTATTTTTAACTCAAAATTGAACAGATAATATTTATCTAATTATTATTATTTATTCTAATAAAAGGATTATTTTAATAAAAACTATTTATTCTCATAAAAGGGCAATTATTTTATTCTGTTTAAAATCGTCTGCTTACGTATTTCATCAAAACAGATAACAAAAATCTGAAAACATCTGTCCGAGCTTTTTGAATTATTTTTCTTTAATTCATCGTTTACCTTTTAATATTAGCTTGCCATTCTAATGTATTTCTTTATGTATTATTGTGTTTTCCATGAAATTCTTGGCTGAAATCAATGAAAAGTTCAGTTGTTTTTTATAGAAATTCTTAAATCGTTTCCTGCTCATAAGAAAAATTATTTTAATCGAGTAAGTGTATTTATTCTTTCCAATTTCTTCTTAAGAAAGGCATCAGTCTGTAATAGTGAGTGATTCAAAATTATTTGTAGATATATACTTTATATGCTAAACATATATTCCAAAATTCATCTGCATTACTCTCTATGTTTTGCCGTTATCATATTGTTATCTTAAAATGAACAGCCAGACAGATATACTTCCTGTGGATAAAATTTGTCCCAAATTTAAATAAATCTACTCATTTGGTATTAAGATAACATACCAAAATTTCTCCACTTATCCCAAAATATTTTAAGTTATTGCATTCACACACAAATAAAGTTCCAGAAATGCGTTTTTCGTATTTAGAGAGGACAGAAAAGAAAAGTTCTGTCAAATTTTAAATTCGAATTTTTCTACATTTGTAATATTTTCTCTTAGCACACAAAATAAATTGTAAAATCTGCAACAAACAAGGAAGCATTTGATTCAGAAGCACATCATTTTTTTTGTTTTAATGTGTTTTATTCTCCCATTTTGAAATATTTTATCTGCTTTCCCAAAGATATTTCAGATTCTTTACAAAATAGTTATGGTCAACATTGTTTTTCTAAAGATGTATATATTGCTATAAATGAAGCTAGAACAAAATTTCAATCAAAAATTATTCCAGACCAAAATTAAACAAGATACAGCCTATATGAAAAGTTGTGTATGTTTGGTTTTTACAATTATTAATAGCTGCTGGTGAAGTTGAATAAAATAAAAATTAATGACCGTTCTTCTGAAGAACAAATTTTAGAATAATCAATAATCTGGAATAATTTTATTAAATCTAATTTAATTGGTTTAATCTACATTTATACTAACAAATTTAGATATTAGTTCAATTAAAATAAACCAAAATTAAAGATTTCAAGTTATCGAATTTCCCAAATGATTTGTGCTTTTCTTCTAATGACAATTATTCCCTTCTAATATCTAAAAATGCTATAGAAAATGATTTATAGTATCTATTTATCACAATTTATTTTATTACCTTAATTATTTTTTTAAAAAACTCGCACTGTTTAAGAAATGTAGTATATTAGATATTTGTAATATGTTTTCAAATATGCTTTCAATTTTTCAATTTTTCCAATTATATATTCGTGGGTATATCACTTATTATTGTTGAGAACACGGAAAGATATAAAAGACAATTAGCATTGAAGAAATTGGGATATTTTTTTCCTTACAGTTAAAAGAAGACACTAGCAATTCAACTATTTTGGGTATTTAATCATGAGATATTTATTTAATTGATATTTTAGGTTCATTGCATTATTCGTTTAACTATCTTTACTTTTTACGTACATCATAAAAGTACAGATTTTAAATTTCTCATTAAAAAAACTAATACACAAAGAATTAAGAAATATATGAAAAAAGTGGAAATTCAACTAAATGGATATAAAATTTTAAGTATATTTTTATCTAAATTTTATTTAATTATGAGTAAAGGTAACGGATATATTTGAACTATAAACCTTATGTCATAAAAATACTTACAATTTATTATTCGAAATATTACATGCATTATATTATTACACAATAAAAATTAAAAATTTTAAAGTAGCTCAAGTGCAAATGCTCAAGTAGCATCTCGTATCATCCTTTGAGTTGCTTTATAAAATTAAATTAATTTTATGCAATATTTAATGTATGCGACCTTTGGTTCCATTTACAGAGAAAAGTTCTCTTTTTAGCATAGAGACTATATTGCATTATCAGTAATATTTCAAGGAAACCAAATAAAGAAAAGAAGAAAAATAATAACTCAATTCAAATGCTCATTTTATTAACAATAAATAAAAAAAAATTAAAACACATAATACACTAGCTAATATTTACAAATCATTGAAAAATAACAAGTAAGCGTTTTTACAGTGTTCGTTTTTTAAATCCACCGATCCTCTTTCCACAGGCTTCTATGAGACATTGAAAATACTTTTTGACAAAGCAAATGGCTCAAGAAGATCGGCGAGAGGGCAGATGATCGTTTCAATCAACTGAAAATCTACCTGCAGTCAGAGCCTTGTTGAATCTACAAATAAAAAAGTTTTTTTTATTTATTTCTGTAAACAATATTAAGATGTAGTCACACAAAAATAATTTAAGTATGTAATAAATATTTTTCATATTCCACCTGTTTCCAAAGCAATTGTCACCAGGAAAGAGAATCTGCAAACCCGTGCAGCTTTAAGCTTTGAATCTGATTTTATTTTAATCAGTATCTGAAGATATAGTCGGGGGAGGGGGGGGGTTATAACAGCCTCCTCATAGCATTCTCGTATACTCTTCAACAAAATGCCTTGTCTCCTTCCTTTTTGCACAAAATTAGAGTTTGTGTAGTGCCGATAATGCGTCTGGTGTATCAACGTAATGGGAAGCATAACGTCTAAGATCGAAATTAGAAATCTTGTGCGGTTCCCCCAAAACAACAAATTTATCACCCCAAACCCAAGTCCTGAATAAATTTTCGTGTAGTATCTCAACCAAGATCTCCTCCAGGATATATTAACTTCAAGAGAATTAATTTACTAATATTCTCCAACGAGAATCCTCTTCACTCTGATAAAATTGTATATAGTTACTTTTTCTGCGTTATTATGCGTAAACAATTTTTTTTCTTATTAAATATTTCCACATACATCCATTTAATCTACAGGGAATCCTAGAGATTTCAAGTTCGGGGATATTCTCTGAAGAAAGAAAGGCCCGACAACATCTTACATACCATTAGCAAAAAACAAAGTTGTGAAACATTTAACTTTGGCTGATTACTAAATCTATCTTGCTAATATATAATATATTTTTGGATGCCTTTTTGCTAAATAATTGAAACCAAAACACATAACGGGCGTAGTCCCAAAATAACACAATGAATATCATACAATTATAATGTTATCATATGAGAGCATGATGCTGTTTTTGTAAGGGATTTTTGAATAATTGAAGGCAACGAATGATTGAATCTCGAAATCTCGTAGGCAATGAGCATAAAAGGCAAAATTCATCAAGATCTTCTAATCGCATATGTTTTTTTACCTACTTTTACTAATATTGTATTATTATTATGAATTTTTTCCTTGAAAGCAGACGCGTTTATAAAAGGTCGACCTGCTTTTACCAGTATTGCTTTTTCAAACTAGTTTAAACTACTTAATGACTTAAATTAATTAAGACAAATGTGGCTAAGAAAATAATAATGTTCTCACATAATAACTTGAAATTTATGATCGTAGATTTCATTTTTATACTTTAAAAAAATTAAATTGATTAATATCTTTCATTAAATCAATAAAGGAATTTCCAGTGATGTTTTCTTCTTTCTTTCGAATACGAGAAAGTAATAAGATATAAAGAACAGCAATTATATAAATGCTACTAAAATGAAAAGCTATTAGCTTTTTTTTAAATTAAAAATTTCAATCTATAGAAAAACCTTTTTAATCTACCAATTAATGAAAGTCGAAATTAGCATCAACCAAGTACACAAAATATTTTATCCTCTTTATAAAAACGTCAAAAGTTTTTTCGTTTAGTTCTTCAATAAATCATTTGTCTAATCAAATCTTTTATTTATGATAGTACAAATAGAAAATTCAATGAACTAAAATTATAAAGGAACATATAAAATAATTAACGATTCATACTTAGCAAACGAAAGCATTAATGTTTTGAAGCAAACGAAATTTTCCAAATTAACGTACCTAGTAACCAAATGAAGGAACCATGTTGAAAATTACGTTTATCCTCTGAATGGGGGTCTTCCTCCTCCTGGGGGTCGTACCACTGGTGGCTGACCTTGTGCTGGCCTTCCAGGGGTGACAGCAGCTGCCCTGGCGACGTCCTGTTCGTTGTGGAAGAATACATTGGGTCCGGCATACAGATTGTTATTCAGGTAGAAGAAATCACCGGAGCTTCCGCAGGGAACGGCATCTTCGTAGCTGGAGCAAGTGAATGAGAACTGGTTGAAGACGGTCTGGTTGCCGCACATGAAGGACCATTGGAGCATCTCGGATGTGCCATCGGCGTGGACAGCGGTGTGGCAGACGTGGAAGATCTGACAGTTGTTTTCGATGTCGGCGTAGTATCCCTCGTTGCTGCACACGAATGAGGTTCTCACAGCTCCAACAATGAGTTCTGCCCCTGCAGGCAGTTCATAAGCTGCACGCTTGGACTATGAAGGAAAATACAGAGAATTGCATTTTGAATGCTCATTAAATGTCAGGCTAAAATTTTATAGATTATGATAAAAAGCTTTAATCAGTGAAAGCGTTTTACTGTATTTTAGTAATTTTATTATATTTTAATATAATACAATATAATAATTTTTAATATTTTTTAGTTAGTTTTTTAAGTATGCATTTTTTGATTATTTTTTTTCTTCAATTCCTACTGTTAATTCACACTCTCCCTATATATATCTGTATTTATATATATTGTTCAAATTTTCAACATTTATAAAATACTTTTTATTCATCCGCTCAAGTTCAAATATAATCTTTTAAACTTGTAGTGAATGAAACTTGATGTTAATATAGTTTTTTCAAACATTAATTCAGTAATAAAATTTAATTAATTTTTAATGCTCTAAATAGATTTTTAGCAGTTCGTAATGAAAATTGAAGTGAAAAGGCAGATTTTTCACGTAAATGCTAAATTCAATATATTTTGATAAATTATTTATACTAATTTAAATTATTTAATAAAAAGTAACTAAAATATTAAAAAAAATGTTAACCTAAGTAGTATTTACCCTAAAATTTATTTATATTACTTGTTTTTATAATTTATTTTAATAATATTAATTTTTAACATCAAGGAAATCTAAACCTATTAATATAACATATTTTATGATATTATTGTGTGTCTGTTTGAAATCCTACAATCGCGTTGGAAATTCAGTTATAAAATTATTAGACATTTTGTGCTACTTAATACTTAAAAACGAAAATTTTGATAAGATAAAAGGTCATTAATTTCCTTACAAATTATTGAATTATTACAAAATAATGTAAATTATTTTCACTTTACGAAATCGTCTGACTTCTCTGATTGTTATTACAGTATTCAGGAAAAATTAAAATCTTTTGGATTTTTATATTATTTATAGAATTTTACGACTTTTTAATAATTTTCGTCAATAAAACGTTGAAATATTTTACGTTTCCTTTTCCATTACTGATGTTTCTCACTTTAATTTTTCCACTGTTTTTTTTTTTCATACAGTGATTACAACGATTATTGCAACAAAAAATAAGCTAAATAATCAAAATTGATTTTGCAATATTTTATAGCCTGTTTAAAAATAAATAAATTACCCCAACAAAAAAGAATTATCAACAAAATGATTTTGAATATTAAATTATCACTGAAAAATTAATAAACTTTTTTCTACTGTAAAAAAGTAAGGTTTTAGTTTCGAATAATATTTGAGTTTTCTAAGCTTCAAAAAACGAACAAAAATTTCTTAAACGTGCTTTCATAATATAAAGGATATTTTTTTATAAATTATTAATAGTTTTTTATTTAATTCAAAATGTACTCACTCTGGATACAGCCAGGGAAAAGGACACTAAGGACAAAACTGTAATAAAAAATACAATACTAATTAATTTTATAATATAGTTAAACGTGTTATTTTTTTAAGTATTTACATAGCACTTTTATTATTTTCATGAAATATTGCTAATTTTCTAACTGGAACCGAAACAAAATGTATTTTACTGCATATTAAACATTTTAAATATGTCTGAACCATATTATTATGTCCATTTTTGACGAGACCAGGTCTGCTATAAATAATCAAATATAAGTAAACATAAATAAAATATAATTTGAAATTTTTGAATAAAAAATGTATTAAAGGATGTTTTTATTCAAAGCTTAAGTAAAAATATAAATGATAAATATTTAAAAAGAGATTCTATTTAATGAATAGACAAGAAATCCTGTTGTATCATGAATTCAAAATCTTACAAATTATAGTAAAATAAAAATTCAAATATTTGTTCTCCCTGTTCAGTTTAAATTTAGAAAATGATATTCTTAATTTATAAATTTTGAAAGATATCAGTAGAAAGAATAAAATTAAAATAATTATTTTTAGAGGGCTATTATCAAAATACATCATAATTAATATTTTTTCTTATTATTAAATCGTTAGGCAGTGTAAAAATAAATTTAAAAATAATTTTTACATATATTTAGGTATTTTAAACACTGTCATTTATTTGAATACAGTATCATGAAATAAATAAAAATTTGCTTAATGTATAATGCTTAATGTATTGTCCTTTATCTCTTAAGTTAACTATTTTGGATATTATGCTATCTGATAGTCCTCTCAACTTTTTGTAACACACTCAACTAATATTTATGAAGCAAATCAATTGTTTCCCACAAGAAATACCTTCCTGTTTAGTAAAGAGAAGTTATCCATTTTCTTTTAACGAATGAACAAAAACTAAGGCTTTAATTTGTTATTCAGGAAATCCATCTTAATTCAATTTTCGCAATTCAATTATGATTTTATAGTCATTTATAAATGATTATAAAATTATAATAGAATCATCAAATGTATCTAAAATTATTTGTAATTAAACTGAGAGACTCACAGACTAATGCCAGGGTCAACTTCATTTTGAATGTAGAAGTTCTTGGATCTGTAAAAAAAAATTAGAAACATTTAAAATGAAGAAAAAATATAAAATATTTTCTCAGATTGAGGTATTTTTCATTTAATATTAAAATGGAAATTATACAATAACAAAAACAGGCAACAGTATTTAATTTCAAGTAAGATCAATAAAATTGCTAACTCTAATTTAATTGCAACATTTTTAAGCAACAAGTGGCTGTTATTCTCATTATATTCTGCTAATGCTTAGTAATGTGCCAAAGTGTCGTTACATCGGTAAAACTCATAATTAAAATTAAAATAATAAAATTTAAATAGCTATCAAAAGACTAGCTATGCAAAAAATATTATTATGTTTGTGTATTAAAAGCTAAAAACAGCCAAATAAAAAAAAACGTAACAACAACAAAAAAGGAGCAGGCATAAAAAGAAAAAGTATAGAAGGTCTAAATGGCTTAAAAAGAAGAGCCTACATAATACTCCACAGCAACATCATCATTTAAACTCAATTAGTTCATAATAATATTTACCAAGGATAGACAATTTAAATTTAGAAAACAGAAAAATAAAATAAAAATAAAAAAAGAAGCAAAAGGGGGGAATCTTATTATATAGCAATCCTTGCCTTTAAATCTTATTAGTTGGACGGTTAGAATTTCTAAAATCAATCATGAAATCTTCAGGAATCTTCGGGGATAGCAGCATTATCAAAGGGAATACAATGATCCTCTGCAATTGCCAACATATGAATGAACTTCTTATTAAGAAATGCACTGTGATATATCTTAATAACAGAGAAGTGATCAGTCCTTTCTACTTCACATAAATCAAATGATCAATAACTAATTTCTTTTCAAATATTACTTCCCCATTGCTTTTTCGTATCCAGAGTATTAATTCGAAAGGAAAGTGTTACAAAGGTCAGTAAATTTGAGATAAAGAGTTTGGCAAACATCGACATTTCATATTTCCCTGAGTTTGAACTAATTTGAGTAACTACCCAAAATTTTCTCACATACTATATAATTGAAATCTTTCCTTTATCAAATAACATTAAGGACCCTGTAAAAGACCGCTGATCCTTGCATGACATCAGCGAATAGTAGTTACTAAATATAGATCTTAAGCCTGAATCTAATATTTGTACTGATTTTATCTT
Source organism: Argiope argentata (assembly GCA_026289955.1). Classification (NCBI taxonomy): domain Eukaryota; kingdom Metazoa; phylum Arthropoda; class Arachnida; order Araneae; family Araneidae; genus Argiope; species Argiope argentata. Next base: position 168,511 of record JAOUZG010039927.1, on the reverse strand, counting down.
CAAATTATGCATTTTGTAAAACATAGACCTAATAGAAGACCTAGAGAGAAGAAGATAGGACGAAACTGAAATTTCACACTGCATTACACTTACAGTCGCAACACAACACACAGAATTTCCTTTAATTAAATCAGTTTGCTTTTAGTTATTACATTTAAATAGACAGGAAAGTCGAAGCCGGCGTCTTGGCACAGAGGTAGCGCTTCTTCCTCGTGATCTGGGCGTCCCGTATTTGAGTTCCTATATGGATATAGTTGTTCTTCTGTGTTCTATCTGTGAAGTGTATGAATGCGTGTCTTGTATAAAGAGGCTGTGCAATCGAATAGGATGAGTGTGTAGTTAAGAAGCACTCTTGAACCTAAATGGCGCTACTTGAAACAAGAGACACACCCTCTGCTTAAAAATCGCTGACTGAGCTTGTCCATGGCAAGTGCCATTATGAACAACAACGAAAGTCGACTCTTTGACAGATTTGGTTCAAAATTTGATGATAATGTATATTTTATATGCAAACTTATGAACTAAATTTTATTTTCCACGCTTTTTGCGTTTGTTTCACTTGTAATATAACAGGCAGATCTTCCTATGAACAAATTTCATTCAGAAATTTAATGGTTAACTACGGATTTGCTCCAGATCCATTTACCAAACTTCAGTAATCTAGCTCAAAAATATTTTAGGTTATCATGGTCACAATCGGAAATATCGCTAAAAATATGCTTATCAGGCTCAAGGTGGTCTGAAACATATTCATCAAAATATTTTTCATCATCAATATTTTGTGTACTTCCAAAATAAATTTAAAAAAAACTTTTTTAATTACATTTATTGGTTTGTGAATGCTGATAATGACTAATCCCATTTGAATCTTTGCAATATTTAAATAATACTTTAAGGAATGCAATAATCAAAATTAAACCGAAAACTTTTGTGCAATTATAACTATTTAGACTTTTTTATTGCTTAAAAGCACAAAAGTGTTTAAACAAAAATGAAAATTTAAAATTCAAAATTGTTCAGAAAATACGCCAGGAATAACGAAACTATTTTTATGATATTTTTTTGAAATTTATTTCTATTAAAAATTTATTCTACGAATGCAATACTATAGTTGATATTTAATGTAATTTCTCTGGGATTTAAAAGAAAATTTGATAAAATTAGCGAACTAATAAAAATAATCGAATTAGATAAAATCAACTATATTTTTAACATATCAATAAAAAATATCTTGCATCAGAGCTACTTATACTTTTTTTTTCAAAATAACATATAGGGGCATTCATTAATTCTTTTTTATCAATAGTTTTTCTTCAAAGATTATTTAGTATATTGTTCTTACTTAATTTTTTTTACTCTACTGAACGGCCCTTCAGACTACCTTTTAAAATATCAAGAGCATAACTCATTTCAGCATATGTTGAAGGCTTTTCTTCAACGTAATTCTCTTCACAGAAATCCATAGCGATCCTTATTTGATAATATTCACCAATAAACTAGCAATTAATGAAAAGCTATCACAAGTTAAGGGCTATGAAATTAAAAATTTCTTCGTAGAGTTGCATTAGTTTATTTTAAGTATTGAAACCCGTAAAGCATTTCAATTTTGTTTTGGAAAACTCAAATGTGTTCTTCATTATGCATTTCACTTTCGCCATTCACTGGCAGATGACATTGATTTAATAGACTTCAACTCATATCTGATTATTTAATTGTGCATTTGTGTCAATCCAGACCGTTTTAATCCAGACAAAAAGATGTGAACTGCCATTGGAAAAATAATCCTTAGATGCTTCCAAACTGGTAGCATTAAACGAATATTTTTGTGAGCATTTGAATTCGTCTATTGGAGACTTGAGGATTTTTATGACATAAAGTTAAGGATGGTATTATTCACGATTACAATTAGAGGGAGTCAACTATATTTTGAAAAATTTCCATGAACAATAAGAAGTGTATTTCACGATTACTACTTTTTGAGCTTTATTTCCGTTAATATATCATAATACCATTAAAAAATAACTATATAATGTTTAGTTTACAAGCCAGATACCTCTAGAAATATTACAAAAATTCCATAGTAGTACTTTTATGAGATTTAATTTCATTAAATCTTCACATAAGGAAGAATTTCTAGAAAATTTAGAATACAAAAAGAGTATAAAGGAAAAACTTCCTGTACTCACTTATATCCTAGAAAGAGAGAGAAGCTGTATCCCACCAATACAGAGAAGGAGAAGGATGCAGATGATGATGAGAGAGAATCCCAACAGCCCATCTTTTTATACCTGAAACCATCAGCAACTCACCGGAGAAACCGGGTTGAGCAACCAATGGGAAGAGAGATGCGAGTTGAACGCAAGTATGTCAAGAAATTTTCTTTATTCTAACAAGTTTGAATCAAATTTAGGGTTATTTGGCTCAGTGAAATGATACACCTCAAACCCTCCATTCCCTCCCCCTCTGTCAATCCCAGTTGCCATGAACTATAATCGAATTTCACTCACTTTCCCCCTCAATTCTTTCTTTATAGCGAATGATGTGTTATATGCTTGGAATGTAAAGGCTAATGGAATTTCGTCAAAAGCAACTTGTAATCATGCTTTTGTGTTAGAAACTGAAAATTCCTTTTTACAAATATATTTAATTTCTTTGTTAACTTATATGAGTAATATATGCCGAAATGAGTAATTTTTATCATTATACAGAAATTAGAGTATTATACGAAAATATTAGGTAGTTCGTCATTACTTTCTTCTTGCCAAATTTTCCAGCTGAAGCATTTTCATTTCAGTAAATCTAGAAATTTAACTGTCCTTATATTAGGAACTAGAAATGTGAGTCATGTGTTTGTAGAAAAAAAGTATTAATTAGTTATATCATAGTTATTTAACTAAAAATATTTGTTGGAATTATTCATTATTACGTTATATTATTTATCATAATAGTGTATTTCGATATTTTATAACCCAAGATAGAACTCATTATAAGGTCATTTATTAACCCCTAAACTGGTTTATTTTCCTTACTATCTAATAAGATGACACCTTCTATTTTGAGTATATTTTCTTATTTTGATTCAAATAGAAATCCATGGAATACTTGGCTCATCTATGTATTCGAAGTCGTTTTACTATTGAATTATAATTGTTATGAATGATTTATTTTTTGTTTACACCTATCAAAATACGATACATCGATGCACGTACGGCGTAAGGGCAAACCGGTTAAGGGGTTAATAAGATGGTCAGTTTAGTTCAACAATTCAATACATTTTGAACCAGTTAAGGATCTATTTCGGGTTTAAATTTTTATTTTAGTAACTTTTTGCACATGTGATTTGCATATTTAATTACTACTAGCCACTTAGGAGACCAGCCTGTTAACCAAAATTATTGTTAGTTAAAATTTTCAATAAAAAAATGTGTTAATTGATTTTTTTAATAGCTTCTTTATCAAAAAAATTTTCAGCTTCAAATGTTTATAGTGAAATTCTCTATTCATACTATTATAAAGGCCTAAAGTTATAATGTATTATGTATCTCAAATTTTCTGACAGATTAGACAAAATTTCAATTTCGCATTAAAGTGTAAAAAATGGTTTAACTACAATTAATATAAAAATATATTTTACTGAAACCAAGCAATTTTTTTAAATATGTGTATTGCAAACAGAGTTATTTATTATTTAAATCTTATTCATACCACACAATGATAATTTTCATATCTTATGAAATATCTCAAGTATTATTCCACAAAAAATTTCTTAATTTCATCATAAATTTCTGTTTTTGGTTTACCTTTAAAAAGCATTAAAATGACGTGAATAACAATATTTAATTTTGTTTCGGTTTGCAAATCTACTTTAAAAAATTATAAATTATGAAAATTAAGGAATTATATTCTGCAAATATTATTGGAACTCCAACTTTTAAATTAATAAAATAAATGTTTATATCTTCTGAGATTAAATCTACCTGATTTATGAAGATCGAATATTGCAGATTTAGAATAATCAAAAGTTTCATAATCTTAAGCCAATCGCTTTTAGAAACCTGGAAGATGATTGGAGTATCTTCTGGAAAACGATCAATTAATTAATCCGAAATCAATCATTTTTATATAATAACGATTATGAAATTTCCGTAAATTTATGTTGACTTGGGTGCAACTCTTTTTATTTAAAATATTAGTGTCCCAAAAATATTTTGTTAAATATGATCCACGATAAAGAGAATATATCTGAGAATTTCAAATTCGCAATTAATCAGAGCATTTATTGACTCCAGTTATATAAAATATAATTATTTACTTTATTTAGAGTATTTTGTTATCAGATGCTCATTACTATTAAAGATTTAGAAAATAGCTATGGACACTGATTAGAGAGGATATACTGCTGAAAATAGTATTTTTTCTAAATTCAATTTGCAGTAGCAATTCACTTATTTTTTAAAATTAGAACATTTATCAATAAGAAGGTAATATTGTGATAAAAGATAGTTTTTTGTCATTATTGTGCAGAGGAAATTTTATTTTTATTATTTGCGAAACAAATTGCTGAAAAATAGGAATAAAATATTTTTTAGGAGTCAATTCAAAATAAAAGATTAAAAGGAAATCTGCTTTGCATATTTCATTATATTATGTCAGAACATCATTTCTTGAACGGCCAAGCACCACGTGCTAGTGCAAGTTAAATTATATTTTTATTCGTTTTAATTGTTTCATTGAATGAGTCACTTTAGATCCAAAACGATCCAAAAAAAAACTTTGTCTCGCATTGATTGCTTAAAAAGATATCACAATTCCTTTTATTTCATTTCATCTAATCACGTGTTCAAAATGACATTTTTCTAGGTTTTATTTCAGGTAACCATTAGCTTATTTTTTAAAATCAGAGTTCTTGTAAATGACATGGCAACGCGTTATTAAAAACGGATTTTTTTAGATGCTCGTGCAGAAATTAAAACTTTGCATATGGATTTTCGTTGAAGTCACAAACTTCATTCCCAAAACAACTTCATGTTCTGACATGATAAAAGTATAAACTTAATTGATATGTTAATATAATGGTATTATTAAAAAAAAGGTTGTTTAAACTTTAACTTGATTTTAAAATTATATTTGTTTGTTCGATAACTTTTTCGGAAGTTATAGAACAAAAATGACAACTTTTCGTTTAATTTTTACTTAAGATTGCAATTAAAAAGTAAACAAAATTCTTCCAGGTATATATTGTCAGCCTCCAAAGTATATAAGCATCAAATTTACTGGCTGCTGGTTAAATGGTCTGGCCTGTAGAGCACCAACACACACACACACACACACACACACACACACATACACACACACACACACACACACACACACACATTCAGCTTTATTATAAGTATAGATAATGAAATAAAAATTATGAGAAAATACAAATAATGCATGATATACAGCATTTATTACTTTTGGTCTACAAATCAGTCAAAGAATATCTCTTGGTTGAAGTTTTGTTTTGCTAATTAGAAAAGGAGAAATTATAAAACTTTAGAATTTTTTCTGTTCTAAAGGGAAATAATTTTGTAAATCACAAAAACATTAATTTATTTTACAATTTTAGGAATTAAATGCCGACATACTGTCACAAGGGTAGCGTGTTTTTCCTGTGATCTAGGCGTCCTGGGTTCGATTTGGATTTCTCAAAACTACGTACAGAACGATGCAAAGATATGGATTAATTTTCCACTTGATTTAAAATAGTTATTAGATTTGGTTTCGACAACAAGTAAACAGGTCTTTGTACTAAGGGAATAAATATACACTGAATTGCTTATCGAGTGAAAGGGGTTAACATGTTTGCTGCAATGATTCATGCCTGTGATTCACACCACTATCTAATAAGGTGCTTATTCATTTGCTAACTGTTAATTAAAGTAGAGAAATGAATATCTAATAAGATAGTAAGTGAGAATTATAAGTGATTCACATCGTGAACTCTATATAGAACGACATAGGTGTGTAGTATTTGCATCAGATTCTAAGACGGACCCGACCTTTTGTGAATGTCGGAATGTGATGACATGACATGATCAATGTGTTAATAATAATGAAATTGCTTGAATCGTCATCTCTTTTACTCAAAGGATGACGAATATAAAAGATATTTACAATGAGTAACGGAAAGATCACGGAGGAAGCAGTTGTCGCCTTAATAATGGCGGATAGCTCATTTCAGGAAGACTCTATAAAGTAATTAACCTACATTTGTGCTACGCAAGAAGAGGAAACTAGAAATATTTAAACCGACCTTGGTGTAACAAGTTCTTCGGAATTCGTATTGTCCAGCTCTTTCATAATTCACGACGGATGATACAAAAGCCGCATTCGGTCTAAATTAGTCATTCTTACAAAGCTCAGCCCTTAGAATTAATTTTAAAAATACATATAATTCAAAAACAGTAAATAGAAATTTTGTATAATTATGCCTCATTGCATCATCTTATAGCTAAAAAAAGTCATCTGAAATAATTAATTAGGAAGGCCAATGCTTTTCATTATATTGGACTCACTACCGCATTCGTGATATTTCCAATGACAGAGAGTGAAAGTATGCAGTCTTAAATATTTTTTAATTCTATATTAAGATTTCATCTCTAGAACAGTAATGTCACAACACTTTCACCATTAAATAACGAAATAAATAACGAAAATAATATTTGAATATTTCTCAGTTAGATCAAATAAATTTTAAAATCAGACTGGTCCTTACTTAATATAAAGATGCCTACGCCTTTCTTCAATAGTCGTCGTACATTTTGTATACATGGGAATGTTTGCATTGGAATGTCAATTTAATAATAATGACAATTTGTTTGCATTGGAATGTCAATTTAATAATAATGACATGGCTACCCTTTAAAAGAACTAAACTTTCTTAAAGTGTGTGTGTGTGTGTGTGTGTGTGTGTGTGTGTGTGTGTGTGTGTG
>JAOUZG010039927.1:131105-151409 GCA_026289955.1 Argiope argentata | reverse complement strand
ACATGAATAGACTTTTTTACAAGATTTCTTATGTTTATGCAATGATAAAACAGCAAAACATTTTTTTTCTGATTATGATTTTTTTTCTCTTCGCCAAACGCGCTTTTGACATAAAAAAGTACATTAGATTCTCATTTAAATGGATATGCAATAAAAAAAATAATTCTAACAGAAGGAAAAAATTATTGTTGCTAATCAAAAGCATTTTCTGTTATAGAAATATTTTGATCTACTTCGTAAAATAAAATGTGCCTCTAACATTTAATGTGATCAAAAAGTTCTTTGAAACTTTTATAGATAAAGAAAATTAAGCCTTTTTTCATCTAATTTTACTTTTTATGAATATTTATTTCAAAATATACTCACTCTAGATGCAGCCAGTGAGAGGGCCAGTGTAGACAAAACTAAAAGAAAATATAAGATCAACTTAATTTAATAACACAACAATAATTGTTACGTTTTTAGCGTAGCGGGTTCGGATTGAATGGATTTTATTTGAGGACAGCACAAACTAATTTATTTACAGCTTTTTACAGGTATATACAGGATGACTTGAAAGAGTAAAACTTCAGAAAACACAATCCAGCAATAATCAGTCACTTACAGCGTAAATACAAGTCTCACGCACAATAAACACAGTTTGCAAAACAGTTTGCACAGCAACAGTCAATCACAGCGAGCTCAATAACACAGCGTTAACAGCAAACGCAAAACACAGCTCACCAATAACAAGCGAAAAGCTACAAGTAAGCGAAACGCTTCTCTTCTCAAAGAGCGATCCTCTATCTTTGAGCGACCGATCCAGAAAGACGGCAACCCGCCTCTTATATAGTCGGGCGAAAGCGTGGCAGTGCTACGGCGGAAGCTCCGAGAGGCTTCGGCGATGAGGGAGAAAAACCTCGGCGCAGCCAGACTTCTCTCGGGGTTACCAGAATATTCCTCCCGCCAAGTCAACTCGGCTGGCACGGAGCACCTTGTGACGCGCCGCCAAAGTTTTCACCTCTGGCGAGCGTTAGCGTTCACCCGCTTGTAACAATATTTTAAATTTGTTATTTGTATATTTTTCTCTTTGTCCACAGAAAAAACTTTTCTTTAATCCAAATTTTAAAAAATATAAATGTTATTTTATTTTATTTCGAATGTTAAAATATTTTTAGTAGGTATATCACTTTAAACAAATATCTCTTGTTAAAAACAAAATACCATCAAGATAAATGTGTACAAATTTTTTTAAAAAAATTCATTAGATGTATTGTCTAAAAGTTATAATAAATTCCAAAACGAATAAAGGATAGGGTATTAGTAGATTACACACTAGATTAGAAGACTTCGTTTTTGTCAACTTTATGATGTGAAAATTAGTAACTTAACACGTAAGAAAAGAATAAAATTATAAAAATCGAATTTATTTTCCTAAAATACAATTATGATTGATTCTATAATTTAAAAAAAAAATATATGGTTTTTTTTTACTGTTTGCAGAATGGAAAATCAGCTTTAGATATTACGAGATTTATTTTCGAATTCAAAATTAATTCAAAGCTTCATTTTTTTGCTAAATTCTGTTTAGATATTAATAAGTAAATAAAAGTGGTTCCTTAATTATTTTATCCTATCATTATTTTTAATCAGTTTAATTTACAACATAAAATCTTACAAACAGATAAAAACATACTAAACGAATTTTAAATATGCTTCGTTTTGAGATATACAATTATGTTGATTAAATATATAAATTATTAGAAAAACGCGCTATTCATTTTTATTGTTTTCATATTATAGATAGATAAAAGAAGATAAGTTTATTATAAATTTTGAACAATAGAGAATAAATTTTAAACAGTTGAAACTAAGAAAATACGGCAAGAGTGGGTTTTTAATCAGGAAAGACGATTTAAAATGTCAAGATATAAATAATTATTGTAATTTACAATTGAAATGAAATTTTACTTACAGACTAATGCAATGGACAACTTCATCTTGAAAGTAAAAGAAGTTCGTGGATCTATAAAAAAAATATTTCATTCAAAATTGAATTTTTTCTTATCCCGATGTTTGGCTGAATATAAGAAATATTTATAAATAGGTGAAGTATAATTCTCAATTTTGAATGAGATTAACGAATAAAGAGTAATTAATGAATTGCTGAGATTTGAAAACAGGAAAAGAATCTGCTTATTGTAGAGCAGGTATGGCGCGGGAAAAGAAAGAAAAGCATTACATCTTTAAAATCAACTAAGAGAATATTTTTGCGTAATCATACAAAGTTTTAATGTACAAAGTTTGGGGACTTTAAACCCTTTACTTGTTGCGAAATAAAATTCAACAAATTTTGTTTTAAATCTCAGAAACCATATGAACTTTTATTGTACAATGTCTGGTAGATAATGTCAGAAAAATCTTTAATTCCTACACAAAAATCATAAGTTTGTAATATAAAAACCTTGACGATTTTACTGTATTTACTATTACGAAGCAAAATTATATAAATTTCAATGCCAAATAATTAGTAGATCCCTATTGTGTCATGGAAAGACAAAAATGCAAAAAAAGTTAATGGTAAATTTTCCTTTTAAAGTTGCAAATTTATTATTTGTGTAATTATTACATCATATATTATTCTATCAAAATGGCTATCCCTTTTAAAAGAACTATTTAGGGAAAATATATCATCAAGATGTTATATAAAAAAATGAAACCTCATATTTATCCAAAAGATATAACACAATATTTTTGCAAATCGTATTTAGTTCATTTGGTTAGGAATTGTATTTAGTTCATTTGGTCAGGACTAATAATATGAAATAATAGAAGCTATCAAAAAGATCCCTTCAAAATGATTGAACAAATCTTAGAATCGCAGAAATAAATTCTGAATTAACCGCTCTTAAAATATTCATTCTTTATATTTGTTTTAGGAAGGTAATGTAAAGGGCTGAAATTACTACATTTGATTGCTACTAATATCTATAACTAGCAATCAGTTGTAAAAATTTCCAAAATAGTTCACAAATTGAGACTGATGTTGTTCAGTCATTTTCTTTTTTTTTATTTCAAAACTAATGAGTAAATTACACGATCTTTTTAATACTTAATAAATTATTTAAAAACCAAAATACCCTTGAAACAAACTTTCTTACACTGCCATTAAGACTGCTACTTTTTAAATAGAATATTCATTATTATATTATACGTTATGTTTCTTTCCCTCTCTGCTATATTCAGAGTTAAAAAGGTTTCTTTAAATTTATGGTACTTATTTAAATTGCTTTAGTTATATGATGTGGTTTATCTAGCTATCCTTTCAAATACCGAACTTTCCGAATATTACATCAATGTTAAATTTCTTTGAATACGAATTTTCTCTTTTTTTATTGGTATAAACTAGCACCAAGTCAAATCTTACATTTGACTTAATTGGAGTAGAATTTTTTATTTAAATCGTAATTCTTGAAATAAATCTTTATATTTTTATCATTTCTCTGCTAATGACTTATCGTATAAATTGTATACCTGGCATTTCCATGATTGGCTTCTTTTATATTAAAATATCTAAACACGACCAGATATTACACATATATATCTATGTATGGAAAGAGAAACAGGACAAACAAAAAGTAATGAAACCCCACAAATCTCCAGATTAAGAACATATAGCTAAATATTTAAATTCAACTAAAATAATGATATTTCTTCTTAAAATATGCAAATATATTTAAACAAGAAAAAACATTTATAACTTAAATCCATTTACTAAATTACTCCAAACACAATGAAAAGTGATTTATATTTTTATTCTTTTAAATACATTAATTTTAATAAAGCTTCATCCTACAGTGATATTTAAGAGCAAAATTCTCTCTTTAAGACCGAATCTACAATTTAAAGATAAGTATTGTGAAATATTCTTTGAAGTTATTACAGAAATTATTTTTGAATTATTATTGAAATTATTTTCATTTTAGTATCCCAAGGAAAAATTCGAAAATAGCTATCAATTTAAAACGAAATGAAGCGAAGAGAGGCAGCGAGGAAATAACCGATACTCACGTGTATCCTAGGAAGAGAAAGAGAACGGTATCTCGCCGATACAGGGAAGGAGAGGGATGCAGATGATGAGAGAAGATCTCAAAAAGGCTTCATTTTATACCTGAGACCACTGGCAAGTCGTCTGACAAAACGGGTTGAACAACCAATCAGAACAGGGATGCAAACTGACCACAAGTATGTCAGAAACTCTTCCTTATCCTTACAAGTTGGAAAGAGTAAAAATGAAAGTTGCTTTCACTTTTTTTTCCTTTCAAAACCACCTAGAATCGGTAGATCTTTTTTGCTTTTGATTCATCTTTAGCTCGTCATCTTAAGATAATTGGAAAGGGGCGTTAGAATCTTCAACTATATGAGTGGGAGCTTTTACCCCTCTGGCTCTGATAGTTTACGAAACATTCGGTAATGAATTAGAATCCTTGATTTCCTGTTTTTTTTTTAAGTTTGTATGTAATGTCTTTTTTTTTTTTTTTTTTTTTTTTTTTTTTTTTGAATTATATACTTTTTGATAAAGATAGCGCATACATAAAGTTCAAAATGTTTTTAAAAAATTGATCATAAAATTAAAATCATTTTCAAAGAGAAAATGAGTTGTTTATTTAAAAGGGAAATATATAAATCTCAATTTTAGCTTTTTAATTCTGGTTCAAGAAAAAAAGCAGACAATTAGCTTTAAAATTATTGGTTTCTAGAAAGATTTTTTTAAATATTACTTAGTCTTTCATTGAATTCTCATTTTTAGAAACATTGGTTAATTGATGAAAAAATAATTATGGATTTTTTAAAATTCTATTTTAAAGAATTCTCATTTAAAAATTAAAATCAAATTTGAAGGAAAAAGGCATCGCTCATTTAAAAAGAATATAATATGTTTCTCGGTTTTATTTTAATTTTATTTTTTATTTAAGAAATAAGCAGATGATTTATTTTAAACGACTTTCAGCAGACAATTTATTTTAAACGATTTTTAGCAGGCGGTCTTTTTTATTTATTGCCTTCATTGAAAAACTTTGGCTAATTGATGAGATACCTATTGTGAATCTTTGCTTTATTTTAAACTTTTGATTTGTACCAAAGGTAAAAAAATTTCCTTTTTTTACCAACAAAAGTATGATTTCTCTATTATATATATCAATTGTCTATATTAAATTATATTAAAGATCTTAAATTATATATTAATTAAGAATTTAAAATGTATATGTTGATTGTTTCAAAACATGATTAGTTTAAAAAATATCATAAATTAACTTTTAAAAAAACTAATTTATTGAATTTTCTTCATATTGATAAATTGCATACAAATTTCGAACTCACAAATAAACTAATAATTTTAAAAAATATCGAAAAAGTAAACCTTTTGTTTTTTTAGAGGAAAGAAACATCAGAACAAAAAAAATCGTTTCAAAAATATATTATTTAATCCATCATTATCTAGTTATTTTCAATTATTTCTTTTACATAAAGTAATTGTAACAAATGTTTATACTCTTAAAAAATTTGACTTACAGATTTTGATAAAGATTTAATCTCATTAATTCCGAAACAGCTGTTTTGGAGTAGTTTTAGTATTTTCTCAAGGACATGTGGAACAATAGCTAATTGTCTCAGATGTCCTCTCCATGTCTGGATGAGGAAATTTTAAATGCATTAAATTCAAAACTAGTATTCGAAAAGAATTATTTATCTCAAGGGTTTTATTTTTATAGTTTTAACATGCAACATGTTATATTAATGAAATTTTAATATAGTCTTTTATCGAAATTATTGATAAGGAATACATTTTGCACAGAAATAATGAATGGAAAGAATTAATAAGGATACTTAAATAAGAAGAAAATATTATCTTCGCAACACAAACATTAAATTCAAATGCATATAATTATATTATACATATACATATAATACATATTCACATAATTCATATACATATAATACATATTCATAAAATTCATGTACATATAATACATACTCATATAATTCATATACATATAATACATATTCATATAATTCGTATACATATAATACATATAAATGCATATACATATAGTACAAATACATATAATACATATGTTTATATAATTTCATATAATCCTAAAATTCGATCTTAATGTAAAAGATTCTTCTTTTCTAAATTTTTACTATGGCTCTTATTAAATAAAAAAAATTAAATGCATTTTTAGTATAGTTTACATCCTAATACAAATTACCAAATATAAAAATAAGTTTTTAAGCATTTTAAAATTACAGAAAAATACTGCTAAGTTCCAATTAATGTCATTGAAAAAATAATCATTTAAATCTTAATGATGCCCAGATTCTTTTCCAACCCTATACAGTTAAACACCTGAAAACTTAAAACTCAAAAAATTCAAAACCCAATTTCGAAGGTCAGTGGAACAGTGATTTTAAATACTTTTGGATTTATTTTATTGGAACCTGGCAGGAAAAAAAGCGTTTTGGCACCTATTCATCTTCACATTTTTGGCACACATTTATCCTCACCTTTTTGCCTCTCCTCAAAAAGAGAACATTTCCAATTTATTGAATACGGAATCAGTAGTTCCTTACTGCTCATTATTTCAGAGAATATATAGAAAATTCAAGTCAAACACCATTTCAGATTTATCAAATTTGACTTTAATGCTTATTATTATTGGTGAAAGGAAAGGAATACCTTTGCAATTTGTTAAATTCAGACTCAGTACTTTTTCACCATTTTAACAAATCCAATGTTTGTTTGTTTTTCATTAAAAATATTTTTAGTTAAATTTTGCATTCTACTATTGTTATTGAACTTTTGAATTATTTTAGCATTTATTTATTTCATTAAATATCAAATTTTTGTAAAATGAAATAAAAAATTGCTAAAATTATATTTTTTGTTTTGAGTTTTAACACAAAAAAATTATCATATTTTTGTCACTTATAAAGCTGAGATTGGTTAACCAACAGCTATAAGAATTAAGAAAACAATTGCCAAATTTACTAGGCAATAGTAGCAAGATTTCCCAAATAACTGAAAAGGCTTTACTGATTTAATCTTAACGGTTTTTAAAACATTCTTTGAATTGTACGTTCATTTTATCCCGAAGAATTTCTTTTGCCGAATATCTAAAAAAACAATATTCAAAAAGATAACAATTAGTGAATATTTTAACTCTAAGTGAGATTAAATAAATTAATTTGACCATTATTTATCTAAATTTGCTCTTCTTAATTGATTTAGACAATATGTAGCCAATATCATTGCAGTAAACATCTAAAGAAAAGCTGGTATCTTCGAATGCACTTCGATTCATATGAAATTTAATTTTTTTTGTTATTTTAGAAAAAAAATATGAACCTGACATTTCAAACACATTTCCAAGGTGGAAACAATTACATTTTTTTTCTTGCATAAAAGAACATATTTTTTTTTACTTGCTTTCTATATTTTTATTTAAAAAATACAATCAGAACTAAGAAATAAGTGTTAATCACTCCAAAGAAACTAACCATGATTCTTTATTATGCGTATCTTTCTTTTTATTTCTAATTTTAATTTTCTTTATCATAATTTACACAAACATCTGTTAAAAATATGGAAAAAATATTGAGATTATTCTTCCACTACAAATACGAAGAGAAAAACGTTTTTCCCCTATTACTTATCTTAAAGAATTTTTCAGCATTTTAAATAATTTTAATTCTGGAAGAGGTTTTTCATACCATCTAAGATATATTTACATATGATTAACAGGTCAAACCTTCCTGTTGCATTTTTTCCATTTTTATATATTTTTTTCAAACATATGTTGAATTTGTGTCATTCATAACTGTGAAATTGCTGTTGGAATTTTTTGTATAAATTATGTGTTATTTGCCACTTTTCTTTGCTTACAAAATTTCTCATATATATTTACATATGATGTTAATTCATTTGAAACTATAATAAAGAAAATACTTTTACAAGTATATCGAGCTCGTTGTAGATAAGCTAGTTATTATATTTTTATTATCAAAAAGTTTTAGTTAGATTATCAAAACATAAAGAGTGTCGGTCGTAGATATATTGATTGAAAACTTGTTCAATTAACATTCAGTCTTCTCATAAAACTGTCTTTTCATTTATTTTTATATTTTGCAAATGTTGAATAATTCATATCATAAGTATATAATTATTATGAATTACCTTACTAAAATCTGAATCTAATTTAATAATTAACAAGCCAAGACTCAAATACTTATCATCTAAACGGCAAGAGATTTTTTTATTCAAGTTAATTTCATGAGGATTTTTTACACTAAGATTATTAGGTTAATAGTAGATATGCAGGTCATTTTATTGTAGATCATAATTTCGTTTTAAATATAAGGAAATTTATGAGAATATTCGTGTAATTAACCGCTTAATGAATTTTATAACTTAGTATAAGAAATTTTCTTCTTACTTTTTCTTTCTGCATAATTGCAACTGATTTTTCTTCGATTTTTAGTATTTTAAAATAATTCATTAGGTGTATTTTTAATCAATCCTGGAGGAAATCAATTCATATCGTTTATGGTTTAAAATCTTAAAGTAAATTTTTTTTAATGAAACCTGAAACTATATTGAAAAAACCAGTCTGTGGCTGATATAATACTGTAAATATTATTTCAAAATTATTGGATATAAAATTGCTATGAAAACTGTAACGAAGTAAATATTTTTGATATTATGTTTATATCATTTATATTTGTTGTTTTATGGACTTAATACTGGGAAAATTTTGATTATTTAAAGAAAAAAAGGAAAAAATAACTATTGGAATAATAGCATTACGAACCACGATTATTTTATTCAAAACTATAATAAACAGAAATTAAGAAAAGGAATAGAATCAAACATCATTTAAACATCTGCAAAAGAAATTACGAATTAAAATCTCTAAATTATTCGTTCTTCATTTAAAATAAAGAGGTAGTAATTTTTCTCAATTATAATGTATCATGGCAAAAAAAAATTAAATTATTCGTCCATTTTAGTGAATCACTATTCAATAAAAATCTCGTAAAATATCAACTCTATATCTGTTGGGTTGATGCGAATGAGAAAATGAGCTTAAAAATCTTAAGTATATTTTAAGATTTATACCCGTTTTCCTCCTATATATTGATCTGATAATTAATTTATATTTACTCAACACTAAAGCAGAACTCTGAAATAAATATGTATAGTGGAATATATTTGACAGAAAAAGTGAAGAAAGTAAAAGTAGTTCAAAAATACAGAGTTCTACTCGCTATACAGATATTTTAACAACACAATCCTGAAACTAAATCTACCCTTTGTTTTCATTTATTTAATGGTTTGATTTAAAAATATAAATATAAAAGAATTTCTACGTTTAAAATATCAATTAGAAATCGTTTGTAAATTGTTAGGAATTATTTTTACGATTCATATTATTATCTGGCAACATATAATATTTGGTTTCTTATTATAATCACAAAATAAATTAGATTTTAATAAGATAAGAATTTTCTCGATTTTTTTCAAAATATCGAATGAAATTTAAAGCATTATAATTTACTTTGAAATGCAATTTCTACTTAAAATTTTTGAAGTATTGCAAAATGTTTTAAAAGTTATTGTTTATCAAAAGTAAAACCTTTTCATGACATCTGTATAGTTAAATAATAAACAATGACGCCTAAGCGATTTAAACCAAACAACTCAACGATTTACGATTTCTGGAATAAACGCAAACGATTATTTTTTTAAAAAAATTCCGAACTTATTTTTTGCTAATATTAGTGTCATTTCAATTCTTTTTTGATATCTGTGAGCATTATTTTGCCATACAAGTAAATTTGAAAAGTATCATATCAATTTAACGAATTAAAAGACTATGTTGTTTCTGCTTTTTGGTTATCATAGAAGATTTATTTATAGTATTTTAAAATACTAAATGTTGATGTAACAAACAAAAAATTGTTCATGGAAGCTTTCAGATTATAAAAAGCTGGAGAAAATTAAATCGCTTTAAGAGAAGAACAAATTTTGAGGAAATTCAAGTGGGACTTTTATCGCATCAAAAAAATTTGAAGATTATTTACAAATTTCGGTAAGTTTTTTTTTTCATTTTAATATTTGCATAGCTTAGCATTTTGAGATATATTCATATTCTAAGCATTCAGATATCACCCCAGAAATATATTTAATTAGCATAGGGTGTACATTAACTAGTGATAAGTTATTAAAATTTTAAAACTCTTGACAGATTTAATTTAATGTAATCATTACAACTAGACTTTATAATGGCATTTCAGTACCGGTAAATTCATATTGTAAGCCGTTAGAAAAGAAAATGATTTGCAAGGATTATTTTTCCTTTTAGTCTGAAAGGTCGGTGGTTTTTCAACTATTGTAGTTAAGAGACGAGCAGCACAAAGAAAATGCCTATTAGATAATTATTTCTATTCAAAATAATTCAGTTGTTGTCTGTGTTGTTCAGTAACTGGTTTCTATTGTTGTAATAAAATTCAAACAGTTTTTAAAAATATTAACTGAAACGTAATGCAGTAAATTTATTTTTTAGGAATAAAACAACCCTTATTTTAATAAAAATATATAAAAATGTTTTATTTGGCAAAGCATTTGCTTCGAAAAGTATCATTGAAACTACAAATAATATTTTGTTACGAAATTTGAGAATAATCGTAAATATATCCTAGAAATACTTTTATTATTTTTTAAAATCTAAATATTGTTTATCTGCTTTAAATAGATGCATTTAATTATTTTTCAATAGCATTATACCTTTTAAGTAACTCATGCTGCCTTATAATAGCAGTCTTTTATTTTTCACTATTGTTTGTCTTGTTAATGAATCTTGGCTAAAAATTAAAGACTAAGGATCTGAAATTTTTCAGTATTATGTTATGAAACCATAAAAGGTCTGGAACTTTAGATATATAATATTATCTGAACTTGCCAAAGTTATCTGGTTATTTTATGAATTTCATAATAAAATTATGGCTTTTTTTCTTTTCAAGTGGAAACTATGATTTCATTATCAAACAATTGAATAGGAATATTTCTCTGTTTTTCGATATGAAATTTTAATGAGATTTCTTTTCGTGATTAGTAATAATATTTTGAATTCTATGGCAGTTTCTTTATTTAGGACTAGCCGCCTTTAGCGACCAGCCGGTTCACTATTGATGACCGCTAAAAATTTTAATTAAATATTTCATGTAACTTGGTACTTTAAAAATTTTTTATGAAAATTACTTTTAAACTTCAAATTTTGAGAGTTATATTATTAAGTCAAATTATTATGTAGACCTTTAAATAGTTCTGTTTATTGACTACTTATCACTCACTTTAGTTTTCTGTCAGTGTTCGGCCTAAAATGTATAAAATTTTGGCTCTAAATTATAGCGGAAATGTTAAACTGAATTAATATTTTAAAAAAAAGTTTTTACTAAAACCACCTCTTCGTTTATTTAAACATGGAAATTGGAAGTAGAGTCGTTCGGCATTGAAGTTATAGGTGCATTGCAGAATAATTTTCGTAATTTATATAAAATCTTATAGAATCATCTAACAAAAATTTATCTGATTTATCGTAATATTCAGTTTTTAGTTTTAA
The DNA here is from genome assembly GCA_026289955.1 of Argiope argentata. NCBI lineage: Eukaryota > Metazoa > Arthropoda > Arachnida > Araneae > Araneidae > Argiope > Argiope argentata. The sequence continues at coordinate 139,746 of JAOUZG010039927.1, read as the reverse complement.
TTTCAAAATATTTAAATGTTATAAATAAAAATAGTTCATTTTATTTCAAGCGATACTCGTACTTATGAAAAAATTTTGAAGTTTAAATTTTGCTTAATCTTTTTGTCCTAAGGAATCATATTCTCTGGGAAATACTCTTGAAATTTCCACTTTTAAATAAATTAATAAATGCTCCATCTTCTGCTATAAAATCTGATCGATTTCTGAAGTTTTATATATCAATTTTAAAGCAATCAATATTTTCATAATCATAGGCCAATCACTGTCGGAAAAACTCTAGCAGAAGATTGGCATATATCGTTTTCGAGACGGTAGATGAAGTATTCTAAGATCGCTAGTTTTTATAGAAGAGCGATATTGAAATTCTATAAATAAATCAATTTATGAATCGATTTAGTTGGTGGAAATTTAACAATTTTTTAAAAAATATTTGTCTTAAGAATATTTGTTAAATATGATTCCAAGGACAGAAATCCTAAGAAAAAATTTAAAATTCGTAATTAATCGGAGCATTTATTGATTCTACATAAAATCTAGTTATTTAATTCATTTAGACCACTTTATCAGCAAATGTATGCCCCAAATTAGCGTAATGATGTGTGCTCTAATGGACGTTGATTAGAATGATTATCCTAAATACCTATACTAAACCACATTTCCCTTAAATTAATATATTTTGTTGAATTAATAATATATAGATTTTGTAAAACATCTTAGAAGACTTTTCCTCCATTTACTTTTTAGATAATATCATGTTGCAATTTTTCTTCACTTAATACAGAATTAAAATTACATTTTTATATATTTAACTAGTTGATACCCGTAGTGTTGATGCCCCAGAAGAAATAATTTAGGAAATATCGTTTAAAATTTAAATAGATTTATCATATTGAATTAGGATTGATAGAATCATATTTATTTACTTATTAGCAATGAATACATTCATTGAAATTTTATGCCGAATAATAGTGAAGTAAAATTAATAATTAATCAGTTTTTTTTACTTCCTTTTTCTAGTTCTTTAAGATAGACAAATGTCTTTGTTTCTCCTTCTTCAGCAAAAAAAAAAATTCTTGGCTATCCGACTTTTGAGCAAACAGCATACAACTGGCCATGGGAGAAAAATATTTTCCAGGTTCAATCCACACACTTGAAGTGATTGACCTTGGGTTTTGTTGGTGGTCATAGAGAACTGGAGTAGTTTGAAATAAAAAGGTTTGTCGGTGGGAATAAGGGCAATGCGTGGAATTATCATATCTTCTCCAATTCACTTTCTGTTAAGAATAGTTTCGTCGAAATCTACAACTTTATTCAAAATTCTGTAAACCAAATTTTAGCCATTTAAGTTGAATCATTTATGACTTATTGTTCTCTAATATTGACAGACAGACAGATATAATTACAAAAATGTCTTTTTCGGACTGAATAAAGTTTGAAATATGAGGGTTCGTCAAAATCTTGGATTCTAATTTATTAAATATTGCTTTATTTCTTATATATTTCGTATATGAGAAAATAAAAAAATCGTTTTGTTTAAATTTAAATCGTTTGTCGTCTTTAGTCTTTATATAGTTTATAGTGTTTGTCAAAAGAAACAGATTAGTTCCGAAATAATTATTATTAGATGCCATGATTCGTCTAAAGCCTTATATCTGTATTATTCATTGTGGCATTAAATAAATATATGGAAGCTTATCTTTATCAATTAAATTATTAACAATGTTTTCTACACTTATATTTTGCAGAAATTTTTAGTATTGAGTAAATTTATTTATTTTAATAAAAGGCAATTCTTTTTGTTTGTGTAAAAAATTAAATTATAGATTTCCGCAATCCTTAAGTTGTCTTTGATAATTAAATTTATATTTAATACATCATCAAAAACCAGTTTTAAAAGCCTTTTGCTTTTTTTGTTTTCATTCAAATACAGTGAATCCTTTTTTTAATTAAAAATAATTTCTAATTGTAATTTTGAATAAATATTGCTTTATAATTAATATTTATCAAAAATTCAGCAATTACTTTTTATATATTAGACTTATTTAATGTTCTCTCATTTGCACATTTACAATTCTGACTGAATAACAAAAAAAATTATGATATTCATATGAAATCTGAACTAGGGAAAATCAAATCAATGTATTAAATTCGATTCCGATAAAGTCTATTAATTTGAAAGGAAAAAATAAGGAAACATGCTTGTCTTTTTGAATGCTCACTTTATTAATAATGAATATAAAAACAACGTTACTACAATAACATGAAATATAAGCACATATTTACATATACAAGCAAAGGGATAGTTAATCATTCCTTATAATGTTAAATTATATCTTGTATCGTCATCAAACAACCATATGGATTAGAAAAGGAAACTTTCATTACAGAAGTTGACCTATTATGACTAAGTAGATTGCTTAGCCAAAAAGATCCAAATAGTCGTTGGCGATGTTTTTGGCTAACATATGAGAGCCTGCAATTACTGTACCCGCTACCAGGCGCTCTAGGAAACTACGTCATAAATAGTTTGCTATTACTCAGATGCCAGAGCATTAAAAATGAGACCTATAGGAACATATATATTATAGAAATGATGAGGGCTGAAAGAATAAACTTGTAGTTTTGTCACAAAACCTGAATTAAAACAGAATACGGTATTTTTTATAACAGTATTGAACCGTTACAATTAGGTAATATTCTTGAAAAAGAAAAACTGCCATAGTATATTTGACAAAACATGCAAGCGTCTGAACTGAGCTTAAGATACTGTATTATTCAAAGATTAGATGAAAAAATATCGAAGCATACATATAGAAAATAATAATGAAGGCAGTAAGTTATCTTAATAAACAGAGCTATTGTCAAGTCGTATCTTAAAATTAAATGGATTGGCGAAAGTAAAAACATTAACAATTCCAGATTTACCAAACATACTAATTTGAAATTTGCAATTAAAAAAAATAAGCGTTTTAAGGGGTACATCAAAAGGAACTGGCACTAGAAGACCCTTTATTGCAATTTTATTCATGCGCATCACAACAACAGAACTAATGCCAACTAAAAACAATCATGCATACAAGTACACCATTTCATACTTGGAGCAGATTTTTAGATGACCTAGTCCCGACAAGACAGCAAAAATACAAGAAATTACAAAATATACATAGTTCCTAAGCTGTGCGTACCAAAGACACCAGTGGGTGAAACAAATCGGACGTCGTATTTTAACCTCTGAATCCACCACTTCCTCTTGCCGGAGGACGAGGTTGGGAGATTGCTGGTGGCACGTAGATAGGTTGGGCTGCACGTCCTGGTGTCACAGCAACTGCCCTGGCAACGTCCTGTTCGTTATGGAAAGGTACATTGGGCCCAGCTCCTAGGTTGGCATTGAGATAGTAGAAATCTCTGGCACTACCGCATGGGACAGCATCCTCTGGATAAGAGCAAGTGAATGAGAACTGGTTGAAGACGGTCTGGTTGCCGCAGAAGAAGGACCATTGCAGCATTTCGGATGATCCATCCATGTTGACAACCGTGTGGCAGACGTGGAAGATCTGACAGTTATTGTCTACATCAGCATAGTAGCCGTCATTGCTGCAGATGAAGGAAGTTCTCACAGCTCCGACAATGAGTTCTGCGCCGTCTGGAAGCTCATAAGCTGCACGCTTGGCCTGTTGAAAAATCATAAGAATTGATTATACCAGGGGTTCTCAAAAGGTGGGTCGCAACCCCAAGGGGGTCACGGGAGATGTCCAGGGAGATCGCGAGATGTGGAAGAAAAGTTTAAAGAAAATTAATTCATTGCTGTAGTTTTCATTAAAAAAAGAGTACACATAAAGCTTTTAATACACATACAAGTTGGTTTTTGTGTTCTATTAGTAAATAGGATACATGAGCTTGTTTGGAATTAACCAACTTTTTAATGTCTGGAATGAGCTTTGTAACACACAAAACAATGTCCTTTTCCAGTGCCAAACGATTTCTTGATTTTGTTTTTAAATTTATCATTATGGTGAATCCTTGTTCAGAGCTATAAAGTGTAGAAAACGGCATCAAAATTGCTCACTGAACGGATTGACTATCCACACAACCCCCACTCATATCCTTAACTGGAATGTAATCTGTAAACTGTTCAATCAAAGTTTTCCAGATGGAATGATACTAGTAAGGAGAAAGATGAAGTGTCAAGGGATGTGAAGCCAATACCCGACACATACTCTACGAACTCTTGAGTACGTGTAAAATTTTCAAAATCGCTATCTGAACTTTAGACAGAGTTAAAAACTTTGGGAGGGGCCAATATACTTAGTCTAAAAAGGGGGTTGCAATGCCTAAAAGTTTGAGAAACTCTGGATTATACTAAGCTTGTTTATTAGATAACTTATTAAAAAGACTTACAATATTTATATTTTTGAAACAAATATTATCCTTTAATATCGAATTCATTTTTTATTTTAATAAATATCGTTCAATACTTTATATTTCTACATAAATACACCTCGTAAAAATATGTTATAATTTTGAAATTAGAGTAGTAAAAACAACTGATATAATAGGTGGGATATCATTAGAAATAATATGAACATTTAATTAATTTAAAGATGCACTTATAACGGCAGTAAAATACTCTTTTAGCATTTTTTAAAAATAATTTTGTATAAATTTTCATATACATGCAGTTTTATAGAATTAAGCTGTTTGAAGACAACATAGAATAAATGAAATACTTACCCTGGAGGCAGCGAGTGCAAGAGACAATGCAGACAAAACTGAAAAAAATAAATAAAGTATTATATTAAACATCAAGAAGATGCATAACATCTCATCATAAATTATACAGAACAGCCTACAATATCGAAATACAAATTCATCTTAATGGTTATATAACTTTTTAATCTCAGTTTTTTCAATAAAGTAATAAGAAAAGAGAATCTAAATTTTTTCGAATGAAAACTATGTGAAAATTTTCTATTCAGTTTCCAAAGACAAATAAATTTTGTGTTATGAGTATAGGATCAACATAATGTTGTATTTAGCGTATCAGCTTAATATAATGTTGTATTTAGCGTATCAGCTTAATATAATATTGTATTTAGCGTATCAGCTTAATATAATGTTGTATTTAGCGTATTAAATAGATATAATTTTCCATTCAACGTGATTGGATATTATTTTTTTATTATCTTTGGAATATATCTTCCTCTGAAAGATTTTTTCCAATAAATCTTCATATGAATTTTATAATTTAATTAAATTAAGAATATTTCTAGTCCGAAAAATGCTGAAAAATTTACATATATTAAGTTTTTTTAAGTTTACTAAGTGAGTAAAGAACATTACTATTTTCTGTGTGTCATGAAAATTATCGGAATATTTTTTATCTTATTATAGGAACTAAGAAGTGTTAAAATCCACGATGTTATATAAATACGTTAAAACAAAAGACAAAACATTTGTTTTAAACATTAAAACTAATTATAACATCATATCAGTTATTACATAAATTTTGGCTAGTAAATATGCATATTTTAAATAATCAGTTCTAATGCATACGAAGCATTCTGAATCTTTCTAGTTAAATTATAATTAAAGAAGATTTGAATTAGTGATATAATCTTTTTTAAGTATTAAATTTTAATAAAATTTGAACTCTTTGAAAATTATAATTTACTAGGAAAGTTAAAATTTATGATTGCTTTATTTTGAATATAATTCATTAATTATATGCTCCATTACTTGCTGAATGAGATACTCATTTAAGAATTTAGACCACTGCACTTTCTCTCCATTTGAGTAGTAAATGAACTTTAAGAAAATTTACGCAAATTAAGCTAAAATTATTTGAAATTCAATCAGAGATATTTTTTTTAAATATTGTATGAGAGAGAGCCTGATAAGGGTTAACTGTTTCTGAAGTAAGTTGAAAACAACTCCTCAGCACACACTTACAGAAATTAGAATAATTTTAAAAAGCTAGTTTTCAATGTCATTTAGGTATGGATGCTTTTTCACGATTGTGGGGAAAAGAAGAAGACACCTTATTAATTCTAAATAAAAGTACATTTTAAAAATTTACTTACAAATTAGTGCGATGGAATACTTCATCTTCGAAAAGGAAGGGTTCCTGAACTAACTGAAAAGTAAATAATACGGTTTGTTTATATATAATATCAAATGTTTCAAATATATATTCAATTTTTCTACATAAATATTAAATGTTTAAAACATAAAAAAATGATATCAAATAAATTTTGCATTCTATTTTTATATTTTGTTAAAATAAATTCATGAAATATCTGTAATTTTAAGTTTCAAAAATTTTATTGTGAACTTTCTTTTATTTATGTTTTACTTCATTGAAGGTAAAGACACTTATATAGAAGTTTTATAAAGATTAAATTTAAGTAAAAATATTTAAATTTACTTCCTCGTTTTGTTTAAGCCTTTTTTTACATCGATCGTCAAACTATTTGTGATATTTCCGATTCCTCATTCATTTCTGAGATATGTTTCTCGGTATAAAATATATTTAGTTTAAATTTTAACTTTCATTTTGAATTATTAACTTTTTTACAAATCAAAAATTATTAGCAAACGTTATACTTATTTATCTAATTAAAAATTAGATTTGTTAAGTCGATAATAATGGAAAAAATTGTAAACCTAGAAATTGCGCTGAAAGTATTATAGGACTGAGAGATAAATCACTTTTAACAACGTTTATGTCATTAATTATAAAATACTGTCATTATTTATAGAATTAAACACTTGATAATCAACAATTTTCCATATCTTAAATGAAACTTTCCACCCCATTCCTATTCTTAAACACGTTATAAATTTTTAGTGCACAGTATTACCAAACGTAATACTGCTTTATGGTAATTTTCCTAATTATTAATGTTGGATAAAACTAAAAGAAAAATATATATTTTTAAAAAATGTTACAATAAAAAAATTTGGAAATTTCTAACATAATTTTAAGAGTTTCTGTATTTGTTGACAAGTTTTAGACATCGTTACTCAGGAAATCGGTTATTTCTTTTGGAATGCATAGTTTATATGAGCTGTAGGAAAATTTAAATGCGTAAATATTCCCACTTCTTTAGATGAATTTCTAAACAATAGTTTTTTTCTAATTAAAGCTTTGTAAACTATTAATTTTTGCCAAACGTGCTGTGAATGAGTTGCAAACACGAACTTTTATATAAACATATATCCTACTGTTAACAGCGTATGCCAGTAATTTCTAATGTTTTTTATCAGATGGTAACTTTTAATTTAAACCATCGCATTGCACTTACGCGTGCTAAAACTATTGTGCCATATTCTTTCGTCACTTTAACATAATAAATAAATTCATAAATTTCCTTAATTTTTTAATCAAATAATTTTGTTTTTAAAATAATGTGGCTTCGTAATTTTTTAATCACTAATGGGACATAGACATTTCACTAGTCTTATAAGTTAGTTTAAAAAGCTCTTATGAAAAGAATTATTTTGGAGTTAATTCGCTATGCAGCAACTGGCTTAAAAATCCTTTGAAGAAGATTCTGAACAATCTTTATCTTATTCAGAATCTATTCTAGAATAAAATAATAAATTGAGAAGCTTTAAAAAATTGTAAAAGATATTTGAATATCCAGTTAAAGAATTTTACCAAAGAAATAACTGTACAACGCATTAAACTACTCCTTAAAATTTGATAAATTTCATTGGCTTAGGAAGCCATAAATTTTGATACCTTTTACTTCACAGAAAATTTTCCCTTTTTATAAGCAATAAATATTTAAAATAATATCAAATCTAAAATCTAATTTAAACAAAAAATATTCATTTCTAAAATAAAAATTTAAATTTAAATAAATACTAAAATAATTTTAAAATCTATAGCAAAAATTTTATGCAATGTATTTGTAAGAATTTTTTTTTAATAATGAGTACATATTATCAACAATTTTTTCAGACACGGCAATATTTTCAATTGTTTCAATACTTTCAACTAATTCAAAATGCAATATTGTTTATTGTTATTAATTATAATTCATTGATTTATAAAAGAATATCTCTTATTGCAAAGGCTTGGATGTGAGTTTAATTTTGAATTTTCTTCATAAAAAGAAAATAATTGCTTCTAATTAAAAAGTCAAATTATTAAATATTTTAGTAAATTATAGAAATGATTTTATGTTATAATTTTTTAAAACGTTGATTCTTCTCAATCTACCATTTTTCTCTGTCTTTTCAGTTATTCTGTCTATCAGTTCCTCAATAGTGGTCATCAGATTCCCATAGTGATTTCATATTAGTGATAGAAATTTCAAATAAATGCGTGTATTTAAAAAAAATTGTTTTTGCATCATTTCTTAATTTTTAAAAAGATTTGTATACCATTTTAGAACTAAAATTATATTTGAGAGTTGTATATTGAAAAAATAGCCAACGAAATTCTTCTACTTCATAGTCTAATATCAATGATAAATTCCTCAATGATTAATTAAAAATTAATGAAATTATGAAATGGTTTATATTAGTCAATGCTAAAATTTTACAAATGAAAGTGAATGATTTATTCATTTATTTCATACCATAAAACATATATATATATATATATATATATATATATATATATATATATATA
>JAOUZG010039927.1:102130-118049 GCA_026289955.1 Argiope argentata | reverse complement strand
ATAATTTCTATTCCCTAAGAATAGAAATTTTTTTACCTATGTTAGGAAGATTTGAAATCGTATTATCATTATTATTATTTACTTTTTCAAAAAAATATTTTTGAAATGACTGTTTAGAGATATTGTAATTGATTATTGATTCTTAGAGTATCTACATAAGGAAGAAATTTCAAATTGCCTTCCTCCTGGCAAGGATACAGTACGTCCTCCTCATAATCTGGGTTTCCCGGGTTCGAATCCAGGTTAGGGCATGGTTGTTCCTCTGTGAGATGTGTGAATGTGTCCCCCTGTAGAAAGGGGTTGCGCAGGAAAGTGCGTGCGTGTCATCCTCATATTGGCTAGAAATCAGACTTCTGCCCTCGGCCAAAATCCTTAGAAGCTACTGCACACCTCTTTTCGTTGTATATCGGGCATGTCATAATCAACATGCAAATTAGAAGTTCGGTCAAAATATCATATAAGAAAAACTAAGAAGAGTTGACAGTAAAAAATAGCCAACTGTCCCACAATTTGAGAAAACTGTCTAAGGCCAAGTTCGTTCAGTATCACTTATTTATTGCAAATTTACTCAAACACACCCATTTTAATGAGACTTTTTTTAGTACTAAAAGACAACTAACGTTTAAAAATTATCTCACTAGTATTCGCTTAGATATCATTCGCAATAGTTCGACGTTTGAGATCAAGGATAAGAATCAATATAAGAACATAAAAGTACCCTATATTAAATTTAGAATTCCCTGTAAATAAGAGTTTCCTTTTCCAAATGTTTCAAATTATGGATAAAATAAAAGCAGATTTTTTAAATATTTTGACTAATTTCTTTATGGAATTTTTTTAAATAATTCTAGAAATTAAACAATATCTTTGTAATAATATGCTAGTTTACAAAATGATTCTACATGTTTTTAAAACGTATTGTAAATTTTTTTTAATAAAAGAATAAAAAATATGCATCTTAATTAAAATATAAACTCTCTTAAAACTTCTTTTATAATGCACTTTAATATTTATTGGGATTTAATTTAATATTTATTGGTATTGGGTTTTATACAATTTTACAACTTAATGATTTTATATTTGAAAGAACGTTTGAAGCATGAGTTAATCTCAGTTAATATTTAAATAAAAATGGGCAATCCACAATCACAAACTCATTACTAAAAAAGGTGGTTCAATAGTTGTTGATATAAATAAGAGATTGAAATTTTTTCTCATAGTTATGCTAAGATCTTTCAAGGATATTTCTTATTGGATTGGTTAGTTATCAAATAGAGTGGGAAAAATTGTAAAATTTCACTGTATGATCAAAATCGGGAAATGATATTCAATATTATAGTTTCACATATCCAAATTATATTCTAACTTTAGAAAGGGGGAAGAAATAATTACAATGGAATTCCAGATATACGTTCAGTTTCCCTTTTTCAAAAGTTCTTTTTCTTTCATAATAAACTCCACACAATTAAAATTAAAGTAGATCCCTGGCCTGTTAGAAAATTGAATCTTTTTCAATTTCTTAATAGGTCAGAGCAAGATACAAACAAATATGTATCTTATTGGTATGTACCTTGTTATTATAGTTATATCTGTATAACAAGATACAAATATGATTATAATACTCGCAAATATAATATTATTAAATGATGTATTTAATATCAAACAATTCAAAATACTTTAAAAAATAAATAAATAATTTTCATCTAAAGTTAGTTGTTGTAGTTAGTAGAAGACTTATTCTCCATACTTTCTATCTGTCTTGAATATCTCAGTATGTTGTTGTTGTTGTTACTTATGGCACTTGCCATGGACAAAACCCCGCTGATACAGCAGCAGAATTTAAGCCGAAAGCCAAAAAACGACAAATTCTAATTCTAAATTGATGCAAATGTTTTAGTACTATGGATGCGGCACAGTTTGAACAAAAGTGGCTTTTGAATCAAAACACAATAGCAAACCCAATTCTATGGGTATTTTTTTACCAGCAAGTTATAGCCTTTAGTAATTGTTTAAATAGTTTTGAATAATCCTGTATACTTCAAACTACTTGGGCAAACTATAAAAGTTTGTATGTGTAACTAAATTGAATTATTGTACTATAAGAAAAACTTCAACTGCTGCGCAAGATTTCAAATTCAAACACTAAAACTAATCGTCAATGTCACACATCTGATAACAAATGAAATAGCATAGCTAAACTATAAAAATAACTATAGTTTAAGAGGTTTTCCCCTTATTTATTTTTACATATAACTACAATCCATTAAATACGACTTTACTTGACACTTTCATTTGTTTCAGAATTGAAAGAATACGCCTTTAATTGTTAGAACCTTCACCTGGAGGTTGGCTTACAATTGTGATTGAATAAAATCAGCAATAAAAAGTTGATAAATTATAAGGTATTTCCACCTCTAAATTAGAAGGTTGGTTGTTTATTCATATTAACTCTGAACATCTATTTAGGGGGGATCTGCCTCGGAAGCCTTCAATAGGATGAGTCGGGAAATTGAAAGAATTTTAATTGGAAAATAGATGGGGAAATTTTATAAAGGAAACACATAATTTTTTAATTGGCTGTTCAACCTCTGGGAATTTATTATCTACCCACATGGGAATAAACTAGAAAAAATTAATACAAAAATGCTCATTGTCTTAAATATTATTTAAAAATTGTAATATATATATCTTTCAAAAATCATTCCAAACATTCTATAAGGTAAATTTATAGATCTTATCAAATTTGGCTGCAACAACTTCTTTCTCAGAAACTCAGTAAAAATAAAAATGTTCATTTATATTTTAAATAATTAATAATTTATCAAATTATGTGCCGGCTTGCTGGCACAGAGGTAGCGCGTCTGCCTCGTGTTCTGGAGGTCCCGGGTTCGAGTGCCGGTTCGGGCATGGTTGTTCCTTTGTGTGCTATTTGTGAGATGAGTGAATGTGCCCCCCTGTAAAAAGGGGCTGTGCAAGCGTATGTGTGTGTGTTTCATCTTCATATGAGCTAGAAGTCAGACTTCTGCCCTCGGGTGCTCAGGAGCTCATACCCTCAGAAGCTACTGCACCCCTCTTTCCGCGGTAAAAAGCGGACACGACATCATCATCATCAAATAAAGTAATTGAAAATTGATTAATTACAAATTTATCAATATTGTTATGTTCCTCTTGAATAATTTCGAGGCATATAATTGCACAAAACTATTTCTTCATTACTTAGATATTAAAAAATAGCTTTTTAATAATATCAAATTTTATTTTCTTGCATTAGACCTAAATATCATAAAATTGTAGGGTGATCACCTACCTTGGCAAGATCAGAACTCGCAACATAGTTACTTCTATACCAATAATGTAATTCCAAAAAAGAATTACATCGTTACAAGCAAGAAAAAACTTCTAAGCTGATACTTTTTTAAAAAAAATATTACAATGAAACTTCTTTACAATAGATAAAATTGTTTCGAAAAAGATTGGTGTAGATTGTTGTTCGAAAAATATTTAACACTACAAGTGTAACCTCTCTACAGAGGAAACTTCTCCACATTTTATTTCAGAAAGAATTTTATAGATACTAATTTTTCCAAAATTATTACATTGAAACCTCTAAATAACGGAAGAATTTGTTTAAGAAAAATTTCTTACAGAAAAAAAATTTTCTTTTTTTTTTTTTACAAGTAAAATAGACTGTTCTGAGGAATTGACCGAATTGTTTTCTTCATACTTTTTTTCTAAAACATATATAGTGAAACCTCTCTTCAAATGGTTCTTCAAAAGCCCCAAGCAAAACTAGAATTCATAGTTTTTAACCATTCCGAACAGTTTTTCAATTTGGAAGATTAAATACATTTTTATAACAAACCTAATTCATTAATTTTAAATTTTTAAAACTATCTAAATAAAAGTAATTAAGCAAAAAATTATAATGATTTTTCTTTACATTTTTTTGTGTTTGATTGGATTGATTGGATTTTATTGGAGCACAACTCAGTTTGAGTTTTGTATTTTATTTTTTTAAAAATAAATCCTTAATCTGCACATGGATAGTTACAAATAGTCGCTGCATCTGTTGATCCTCATTCAACTGATAGTTACGGATTTATTTATTTATTTGTATTTCTTCATAATTAAAATATCCATTTGAATTTATTATTAATTTTGCATATTTTATACTCTGCTTTAATTTTTTAAAACATATTTGAGCATCGTATGACAAAAATATACTTGTGAAGAAAATGGTTTCTAATTTTATGTTTAACAATCAGGGCCGTTTATTTTCTCCCTCCCTCTCTACAACGTAGACGACGAAGTTCACTTTTAGAACAAGACACAGTCCCGCATAGAAAAAAATATTTATATTGATTTGATTAACAGTCTTGTTTGAGATGTATGCATTTTTGTACCTTTCTTTCTGGTAATAAAATAGTCAAAGTCAAAAAAAAGTGAGAGGAATAAATTTTATTAAAATTAAGCTAAAATTATACTTGAAACATCAACTTCATTGGGTTAGTTAAACATCTATGGGTCTAAAAATCATGTGTAAAGCAAGGAATAAGTACAAACAATAAGAGAGACAATATTTATGAAGGAACGACAGTTTAAAGAAGTTTCATTCAAACATATTCAAAATATTACAATATATTTTCGATTGATAATCCTAAAAAAATAAGTGACTTTGGATTGTTGTAAGGTATTTTAATATTCCAGTTTTGATAATCGAGTCAAAACTTAAATTTATATCAATTCTTTTAAAAAATTTATACGGAATAAAAGATTCAAAAGGATTACTTATCATTAAGGTGGTATTTCAAATCTCGTTTTTACGAGAGAAAATAAACAAGAAAAAAGCCCAAATTGATTAAAACGACTCATATATTCCGTTTAAAAGAATGTGCTAATATGTCAAAAACAGTAAACCGTTTTTTTAAGTCCACACCCAAATTAAATCAACATATTCTGTCGTTTAAACTTCAGAAATTCATAGAAACGACAAACAAAAAGCAATTGATAGTAACTTTAATTAACCACTTCGCATACAATGACATGTCTGACACGCGCATCGAATGACTGAATTTTTATTTTCAAGTCTGCAATTAGGCCACAGAATTAAGTATTTAAATACGAAAAAATCAATATGAAACGATTTGGTATCCCAAATGATCCATATATTATTTTCAAAAATCAAATTAACGATAAATTACCAAAATATGGTGTGTTATCTAATTAGAAAGATAATAAATTCGTATGTCAAGCGGTTAAATATTTCAAACAATGCTGGCAAAACATATCTCAAATGTCATGGATCAGGTGACTCGCTATTTATCAATTAAAAAATGAATTTTTTTTGGCTTCAAATTTCAGAGACACCAAAACCTCCTAACCAAAACAGTATCATGTATTCACATGATAAAAAAAAGACGAAACCCTTAGTGAAAAATATCCGATGTCATAAATCTGGATTTTTGATATTGGATACTTTTTTCAAAATTGACCTTCTATCATAATATTACACTAAATGTCTTTCTAACAAATTTCTAGTCTAAAAAAAGAGACAATTGTTACTTTATCATAAGAAAATCTTTACTTAAAAATAACAAATACGGGATAAATATTTCTCTTTAAGTAATGCAAAGCAGGAAATATTCATATTTATGGTACTAGTATTCATATTTATGGCAAAAAGTATATTCATATTTATTTATAGTATATTCATATTTATGGCAAGAAATTTTACACGAATAAATTATATATATTGGGCGTTTAATTGTGCTTATCTTTAAAAATAATTCTTTGAAGACGAGCAAATAAATGTCCCAATGTATTTTCTGATTTCGAACCTTGATCTCAAAACAGTGGAATCGAACTCGATCCTTTAAAATTTAATTACTTATGGTTGGCAATATTGAAATTGGAGATACATTTTTTATCTGAAGCCAACAGTAATAATAATCTGCACTAGATCGATATACAACATCAGATATTTATGATAGTGAACTTTCTAAAAAATAATTTAATTTCCTTTTTAAAATAACTCAAGGTTTTTAACTCGGATTTTTGTGATTCTTATTCATGTTTGCTGTTGCTAATAATTGTTTAAATATCTAAAGGTATTACTTTTGCATCCAGTTATAAATTTTTATTGCAAACGGTCACATCCGAGTTTCATTGATGATAAAGATACTCAAGGAATTTTATCCTGAATTCAAATTCTACTTTAAAGGTAAGAAAATTTACGCTGAAAATAAAATGACGCCCCTTTAAACATTTTGTTCCCTCTGTTTATTATTCAGATATATACGACATTTCGTTTTTAGCTTCGTTTTTCTTGTATTGGATTCTATTTTTGTTATCTTATTGCCATATGTTAGGACATTCTACTATATTATGATGTATTTTTAAAAATTGATCAGTTTTGTTTATAAATAAATAAGAAGATATCGTAAATTTAGTTTGATTTATCAATGATTATGATTATTTTTTCATGATAAATAAGGAGATTATGGTTAAATTTTGTTTGATTTATCGGTGATTATGATAATTTGTTTAAAAATCAATAAGATGATCCTGGTTAAATTTTGATTGATTTATCGATGATTATGATAATTTGATAATTTGTTTAGTAATCAATTAGATAATATTTTTAGTAATCAATTTGATAATATTTTTAGTAATCAATTAGATATTAATTTGTTTAGTAATCAATTAGATGATAATTTGTTTAGTTATAAATGAGATAATTTGTTTAGAAATCAATGAGATGATTATTTGTTTAGAAATCAATGAGATGATTATTTGTATGATAATCATCTTAATACTTGTTGATGATCATCTTTTATGTTTATTTGTTTAGTAATCAATAAGATGGTTATGATAAGTTTTGTTTGAAAAATTTATTTTTTCTATAAAACTGTAATCTTAATTTTTATAAAAGTCATTACGGTTTTTACTAAATTTGTATAAAAGTAATGCTCCTAATGAATTGGATTCGAATAAATTTTCAAACTCATTTTAAAGCAAGAGAAAAAATGCTCCCAACTTTCTAAAATGCAGAAATCAAATTTTTAATAAACAAAAACTAACAAATTTTTTTCCATGATAACTTTAGAGGAAATTATCTCAGAAAGATAATTTCTCACCATTATGAAATTTAAAAAATCTTTTCAACGATACCAGTTCCATTTCTGTGTAATTTTCTCATCAATCGGCATATTTTTTTAAAATTAATGCAAAAGATTTTTAAATAAGGATATGTGCAAGAATTCTTCCGCTAAGTAACGATAAGATTTTGTATAAATTTACCGTGCTTTTTAAAAATTTCTTTTAATAATAGACATATTTTGATAACCGTTGTATTTATTATAACTTTGTGATTTGTTAAACAAGTTCATCGTTCGAATTCAAAGGAAAGAAAGATTAAATAAGATTTTAAGATCATATGAATTATTTATTAATGGCTGAAAAAAAGGATCAGAATACTCAAGCAACAACATACTAAAAAAAAAAATTTACAAATTATTAATCACCTGTTGTTTTTATTAAAAATATTATTTTGGAGGATTTTCTAGCTTTTTTTAATGAAAAATTGCCTATTATATTAACTGTACTAAATTTTTATTCAAAACCTTTTTTATATTTCAACATTGGTGAACTAAATTTGGAGTGCTGTTACAACAAGGATTTATAAATTAACTATCGGGGATTTTAAAAATAGCTGATTCTGTTAAAATTTTAAATTAGGAAACGTTTTAAACAATAAAAATATTTTACAACTAATACAATTTTATACAAAACTATAAAATATTCTTATATTAAAAATAAAAATCATGAAAGAATTTTAATTCCTGGAAACACCGAATATATTAACTACTAATAAATAAAATGAAATGTTAAACCAACTCTGTTCTAAAAATCATATAAACAAATTATTTTCACCATCTCTTGAATGTTTCAAAAATATTGCAAATGATTTGAATATGCTAATTTCAGTCATTTGTAGCAATTTCTTTTCAAGAAATCCTCTTTTTTTTAATGTTATCATCTACAATAATAATGGTTATTTCATAAGTTAATGCAAAATGTATGCATTGGGGAAAGGCAAATAACCATAATATCCCATTCTTAATGACATTAACTTTCAGATCCATTGCGATATCATTTTGGATTGAATTTATTTCATTACTGGAATTCATGGCCAAAATTTTTATTGTTTTAGTGTATACACTTTGTTGATATAATATACCCGAAGAATATTCACGTTAGATAATTTGGTAAAATTTAAAAGCAAATGAGAATTATCCAAAATACAACTGCTCGCAAAATAAATTGAGCATTATGGATTTTTTTTTGAAATGCTTTGATTTAATTTATAAATAGATAACTCATAACTGAGTCAAAACTGAATAAAAGATGCAATAAAATTATTTTTTTATATTTTGCGATTCAGATTTTCAACAATATTGTACGAATTAACTTTTCTCCCTTTCACGTGAATTTTGAAGGAAATGATAAACTTTTAATATCGTTGAAATTTCCGAGATCCTTTTAAAGAATCCAGTAAGGTTGCAATATATTACACACACACACACACACCGGGGGGGGGGGGGGGGCTGTAAGTAAACTTCCCCTATAAATAACATCATATAAACGAACGAATTGCGGCAAAATTTGGTATTCAGGCTTTACAAGAGGTTCGCTTACGGAATTTTGAAAAGAAAAAAAGAAAATCCGAAATTTACACCAGAGAGCATCTTTTTAGAAAAAACATTAAATTTAACACAATAAATGCCAAATTATTGCAATTTAATACAGGATAATATTAACAATCCATAACGAAAATTACGAGTAATAAAATATAAAACCGGTAAAAGCTGTAATTTTAGGGATGGGGAGTCAAGATTTTGCATGCTTTCGAAGAAGAAAAAACTTTATGTAAAACAGGTTAGGGTAGGAAACATTTGCCAGTCTTTATGTTTTATGATGATATTTCCGGCTATAATTATGACGGCATCTAGTTGCGATTGTTTTGCAACATTGAATGACTTAAAGAGTTCCATAGCGCTTTATGTGCAAACATCACAATCGGTCAGTAATGATCTGCTGTTTAACACATTGTCCCTTAATTTGGAATTTTGCTGGTGGTTGTGGGTGGTCACATGACCTTTCACTACACCTTCCTGGAAATAATTAAAAATTGCTATTCTTGTGCAATTTCATCCTAATCTGTTATTGTTTCTTTAAAATGAACTGATTTTCTCCAACAGTGTACTGTTATTTTTTTTTCCTTGCCTTTGCTTAATATGGTTCAATGACAATGTGTTGAACTAGTCAATAAGTGTTAATATTATTTCTGCATTCTGTACTGGTCGTTTAATTAAGATTAAATTAATTACCTACGTTAAAATTAATATTTTTCAGGAAAAGACGCAATTTGATGGACATTTTGGAATTAACGTTTTTCAAAATTCCGTGAGCACATTTCGTATAGAGTTCTATATACCAAATTTTACTGCAATCATTTCACTCATTTTACGTTGTATGATGCTACTTAAAGGGAAAATTTAATCATAACCATCCTTTATATTGTTCTTACTTGCAAAGAAGATGAAAGGTGCCTTTGATCTTATCAATTTTGAATAAAATTTAAACCTTATCTTATTCACAAATTCTTTAAACTTGTGAAAGACATCAATACACAAGGGCCTGTTTTTAATTGAGAATTGTCTTGTTGATAAGATTTAAATTATTTTTTAAACTATTTTGTCTTGAAGGAAGAAACATTACAGGAAATTGAAATAATAAAATATTCAATACAAAAGGACTCGCGAACTTTCTGTGAATCTTTCTGAGAAGGGATTTCTATCCTGCATGCGTATATGCAGAAATCCATTTACAATTTAATATTTTTAACAAAATAATCAATAGAATTATTTTTCTAGAAATTTATTATTTCTAGGTTTAACTGATACACTGATAAAGTCTTGTTAAACCTGCTGAAAATGTTGCTGATTTCCTCTACCTATAATCGCTGTTAAATGAGAAATAATATTATTAAATGCTGAATTTTCGAGATAGTATTGACTATTATGATTGTAAAATCAGACTGATAGATATTTTTTAAATATATAATTTTCGAACTTTAAAGTGTCTAAAATTTCGAGGATGTTTCTTTCTTTTTAAAAAAATAATTACTAAGTTTTTATTTTGTGTACTTCATGTAAATAAAGTAA
Organism: Argiope argentata; assembly: GCA_026289955.1. Lineage (NCBI taxonomy): Eukaryota > Metazoa > Arthropoda > Arachnida > Araneae > Araneidae > Argiope > Argiope argentata. The sequence goes on along the minus strand of JAOUZG010039927.1, from coordinate 107,823 downwards.
GTAGAACTCTTCTTATTTCAAATTTTACTAATCACAAGCAAACAAAAATAACATTTTTTGGGAAGAGAGTAATAAAAACGTAAAATTCCAATTAAATCTATAGAAATTAAATTCACTTTTGAATGAAGATTTTATATTAAAAATAAATATAGTTTCTAAGAACGCTCTCTTATTTGAAACAAATGTTGGAACAATAAAAGAATATTTCTTTGTTACATCAAAAATGTGATCAAAGACGACAACTGCTGATAGTTGTCCTTTAGATTTATTTTTTAGAAAATCCTTTAAGTGAGCACACTTTTTCAAAAGTTTTTTTTTTTTTTTGCTGCAATGAACATATAGTGGTTAAACTAATAAACTATCTAAAAGTGAAATCAAAATGAAAATAAGAAGTTATTTAATTTCGATCCTTTTTAAGGGAAATTTACCAGAATCAAAAATAATTATAATTTTTTAATAATTAGGAATTATAAGGGTTGAAACCATGTAAAGCATATATCTAAGATGCCTCCTAAAAGACTTCATAAAGAAACTAATAGATTTGTTTTTTTTAAAGTCAAAGAATTATGTTTGAATTTTAGTTTTAAAAAATAAGAATTCCTTGCTAGAATTTCAATCTTATAATTACGATTAAATTATTATCTGTGAAATTTAGTTTGATTTTACTTCATGCGTATTTTTACTATTATTGTGTAAAAAAATAATTCTGCGATTTTATGGCAAATACAGCATAAATGTTGTTTAAGAAAATACTGTAAGATGTCATTTTAATCATGTACTTTCTAATTTCTAAACCATTAGAAATAGCTTATAGCTCCTGTTGTGAAATTATTATAAAAATTGCAAAGAATTTATATTATTGCATCTCAGTCAATGAATATACTGCTTTAAAAATAACAAATCTACATTTTTATGTAGTTTTCTGATCATATTCATCTGGTTAATCATATTTAATAAATTCTTTTTAACACACTAACAATTAAATCACTGTTCTAAGATCAAAACTGATTGAAGTGTGAAGCTTTAAATTTTATTGTTTATTATTATTTAAAATTAATCTGTACCCATTTTGGAGAACTGAATTAGTTTGATCGAATTTCTACTTTAATATATACATAATACTACTTAATAATACATAATACTTTAATATATACATACAGATTTAAATTATGATATTGAATAAATATTACGATATGAATGTTAATTATGTTTTATCATCATTATAAAGTGTGTAAGTAATTGTAAAGTCAGTGTTTAAATATAAATAAATTTATAATTAAACAATTTTTTGATAGAATTTATTTTATTTTAATTTTTTTAGCCGTTTTCATTGTTGATATTGTTTAAAATAAGGTTTTAATTAGTCTTGAAATTTCGATATTATAAATTTCTACACATAGTTATGAACAATTTTTTAAATTACTTACATCGTAATTTTAGTAAACTCTTACCTGAATACAAAATATCAATAAAAAATAAATGTTTATATCAATTATAATGTTTGCAGTTTATGTATAACTTCTGGAAGCGGAATATCTTTTATAATTTTGGTTGCACTTATTCACATTTCAACGTTTGGTTTGTTTCAAAAAGAATGTATACGAATTTCTAATTGTTTAAATTAGAAAGATATATTTAAAAAATTTAAAATTCAGTTTCTATCAAATTTTCACTGATATCAAGACAAAAATATTAACAAATTCTACCGGTTCTCTGTTGCATATAAACTGTTAAAATAATCTTCTATTAATAAAAACAGCATAACCTTTTTAATAATACAATATAATGTTGTATTATGAAGATTAGTTGACCATACAATGTCGTTTCACTATTCTTTTAGCAAATTAACAATTGTTTCATGCGTGACATTCTAACAGCCACCTACTAACAATGAAGGGCTCTACCATCTTGACCATCTCTCTTTATGACAGAAATATCTAGATGAAAACGTTCACCTAGTTCTTTGTTTTCTCCTAGTCCCTGCTTTAGGAAGGATTTAAAATGCCAAAAGAGCATAGCATTGCTTAGCATAACTCGGTCAAAATCGAAGCCATACGAAATAACACGCTAAATGCTAAGCCTGTTTTGGCATTCTTGTATTTAAATATATCCGACTTTTTCCATATGCTGACAACCCGTTTTCTAAGTCAAATTGCGATAAGAATGCATGCATTTAAGCGCCTTATTTTATGATATCCAAATACAGATTTATTAGGAGAATATAATTTTTTATATTTATATCGTTAATCAACAATGATTAATTATTTGCTTTTGTCAAAAATGATTGTTGTAGTCTGAATGAAAATTGCTGAATAGACCATCGGTGACTGATGAGGTACTAAATGAAAGTACCGGGTGTCCAAAAAGTTCCCGTACTCCAAATTTAAAAAATCATTATCCATGATTTTTTTTCCAAGTATATTAAATTTTACCATACGAGTAATGTAACCATGGACATTCTTGAAGCTTTTTTCGGTGATCGACTTATCTCCAAAAATCTTTGGCCACCTCGATCCCCTGATCTGACCATCCCCGACATTTTTCTGTGGGGACATTTAAAGGACAAAACTTATGAAGGTGATCCTCAAACAGTAGATGATTTGAAAACCGCAATTACCCAAGGGATACAAGAAATCACTTTTAGCATGTTAAAACGTGTATCGAAAAACAAGCGCAAACGAGTTCAACTTTGTCTCCATGAAAGGGGTGGACATTTTGAACATTTATTATAAGTGTAAGTTCAGTATTTTTTTCCTTAGTTATGTTAAAGGTGCTTTTTATCATTGGCATAAAAATAATTCTTTTTGAACCTATTGTTTTTGTAAAATAGATTCACAAATCATCAGTACGGGAACTTTTTTGACACCCTGTACTATTACAAAAAAGGAAAAAATAAGGTTGTACATAATTACAGATGCAGCAAAGCTTTATGAATGTTTCTAATACCACAAATGACGTCCATGAAAAATTGTCAATCACTTCCGATTTACGTAGCCTTATCGGAAAGTTCATTGTCAGTCGCCGGTAATTCACATGGCACTTTAAGTTAATGATGACAGAGAAAAACGACTCGTTCAAAAACATCTTGTTCATGAGGCTGAAAATTCCTTTGCATCAAAACACCTAAGTGGTATAATGCCTTAAGAACCAACAGCAGTGCTGGATTTTGATATTTTGTGGCCTTAGGCAGTACGCGTTATGAGGCTCTTTATTAATAATGTTACAAACCTGTAATTTTGCTTCTCAGCATGAACGGGGCTATCGCACGAAAGACTTTTAAGATCAGCACTGTTGCGTGCTGGCCGGGGTGCTGCGTTAGTGATGTGAGGGCTTGGAGACAAACTTGGCAACCCTTTTGTGGCGTATTTGGCGGCTTTGGCCTCAAAATGCATAATACCAAAAATTTCACAAATTTTCCCGATTCGTCCAATAGAAATCGAGATACGCCCTGATTTTCCAAGAAGGTTCTCGGCCCACCTTCCAGGAACTGTAAAAGGCAGACTGACTCAAGCTTTGTGTATGCGCGAATTGAGTCAGAGTTGGAGTAGAAGACAAGTAACGAGTCTTGGAGAGGATAGCGAAGCAACGCCGGAGTGCAAACGTTTTGTGTAGTTCAAGCGAGTGCTGAACTGCTGTGGGCCGAGTCTGTTGTTTACTGTAGAAGCAGCGATGTATAGTGTGTGGTAGTAAGTCGGAAGCTAAAGCGAGGAGACAGTGATAAGTTCAGCAGTTTGGAGTGATCTCAGAGCGAGCCTCCGAGGAAGTCCTCTCCCGCTGAAATGTCTGTACTTTGAGAGTTGTGGTTGACTACTACTTGTGGGTTACTGTCTGCTGTAATGTACTGTTGTGTGCTGTCTTGTATTCATCTCGGCTGTACATGTTCTTCGTTTGCGTAGTCATTGTATTTGTGTTAGTGTCTTCATGTGTAAATAAATGTCGTTGTTTTTTTCCTATTGAGGCCTGTTGATTGTGTCTTCACATCGTACACCCACTATAAAAAAGCAGACCTGTCAGAGAGAATTTTTCATAACAATAAATCTAGTTTAATGTTTCAAAGCCTTTATTTAATATATTAATCCTTATTTTAGGAATTTTTTGTTATTAATTTCGTGAAGACATATTTATTTTTATTTATCTGTTGACTCCAGAAGGCCCGGTATCCACATTTGTACAAAATACCACTGAAACCAGTGTTCGAAGTTTACGAGTAATCTTATAACAAACATACCTGGAAAATGATATTTGATGATTAATATTATCCAAATATTTTATAATTCAAAGAATTTATATTTTTTTCGAAAAACCTTTTTAAATGATAATTAAAGAAATCAAGTTCTCAATTCAATTAACCTCTTGTAATCCCTTTTTTTTACAAATAACCATAAGATGTCATGTTGAAAATCATCCATTGCAATAATTCAATAACTCGTGTATTTTTTATTTTATTATTTTTATTTTGCATAATAATGTAATTCAATGAAAGATAAAATGTTAATAATGTAGAATTTATCTAGAATGCATTTATAATGTTGGATGTTTTTTGGACAAAAAAAAATGGTAAAACCAAAATATATATATATATATATACTTAAAATCATTTATTTACTCTTAGAAATTAATTTATAAAGTATACATTTTGCATAATTTAAAATTACTTAAATTATGTAAAATGTACGTTCTATAATTATCGTTTTTAATATACTGTGTATCCACTCGAAACCTGACCAGACAATTAATATTTCATTTTTTTGTAAGTACTTTTAGGAATGATCGAGTTAATCTTACAATTTCAAGAATAATTTTCGAATACTTTTAAGAATTCTTATATTTTTAAGAATGTGATGTAATCGTATACTTTAATGAAAAATTATCTAAAATTGGTCAAGTTATTAACTTTTAACTTCTGTTATTTTAAAGCTATCAACTTATGCCTCATAGAAAAAGAGTGCTTTGACTGGCGGTGGCTAATGGACAGTAAATGAAATGGAATTTAACTGTTTATATTGAAAGCTCCTAAAATGCTGAAAGTATTATAAGTAGAAAAATAGAAACTTCTTTTTTTACTTAACATTTTGGTGACCGGCAATTTTACACAGAAACTATGTCATGTCACCGGCTACTTTTTTGTAATTGAATATGAAAGTAAAACGTTCTAAAAAAACTCCAATGAATTCTGTTGAATTGGAACATCAAAAAGTTCTTCGCCGATACGTTCCGTCATGGTTGAAATTTTTGGAATTTTACTAAAATTCTAATAAAAATGTAAACACTAGGAAAAGTAATTTTTCTGTTATAGAGCGGACAAGACTAAACACGATAAGCCAAGTTTTTGCAATGTTCTATATCGCCCTCGGTGTTATAAATTGAAGCAGATAATGCATTTGCAATGACGAGTTAACTCGTCACCGGTCAGCAAAGTGTTAAAATGTAAGTGCATCAAGCATATTTTACGAAGCATGATAAATAGAAAGAACAATTCTATAGCGATTTAGACAGCTTAATTTTTTAGATGTGCATTTATTAGTCATTTGAGTCATACAGTTTTAAAGTAAATAAAACCTCCAGTTTCACCAAATTTTTATGATGAAAAATGGGAACAAACTTTCATTTTGATTATTTGACATAAAACAGTTCTCTAAAATAATATTTATATATAAAATTTGGTGAAACTGGTTTGGTGAAACTGGAGGTTT